>LPNX011203324.1:313146-444801 GCA_001517045.1 Pseudotsuga menziesii
TCTGATAAACCCAACTGAAGGTTGGCTTGACTATGTAATTATTTGATGTTGTGGAAATTGTGGAAACGTCACAGTGTTGGCTTGACTACCAGTAGTGTGATAAACCCAACTGTTAGCTGGCTTGGCTTAGTAGCCTGATAAACCCAGCAGTGTATTGGCTTGATTGGTTGTATCCTGATAAACCAAGTTGTATATTGGCTTGGCTGGACGGTCTGATAAATCCAACTAAAGGTTGGCTTTACTGTGTAATTATTTGATGTTATGGAAATTGTGGAAATGGTACAGTGTTGGCTTGACTACCTGTAGTCTGATAAACCCAACTATTATCTGGCTTGGCTGAGTAGCCTAATAAACCCAACAGTGTATTGGCTTGATTTGCAACAGCCTGATAAACCCAATTGTGTATTAGCTTGGTTGGACGGTCTGATAAACCCAACTGAAGGTTGGCTTGACTGTGCCTGATATATATATATATAAGGATGTTGTGAAGCAGCCTGCGTGTTGGCCTAACATCCAAGTCCATAGGCGATCCCAAGGCTTGCAAAGAGAAGCAGGATCTTGTGGACCAACGAGGAAACGCACAATACAGATAAGTATTGAATTATTTTGCAATTTCTTGCTTATGAATATACATGTGTATATGATTTGGTTATGATGTTTTAAGCTCTTGTTTAAGAGATAAAAACTGACGAGAATAAACTAAACATGTGAATTTATTCAATGTTTGAATATAGGTATCACTGGAAGTGAGGACTATGAAAGCATCCTAGGGGTGCATGTGGACATGTGATTGTCCTGAAGAGCTCAGAATGAGCAGTAATGAAAAAGGTGCTAGTGAGACTGTGAAGTTCCTAGCAGCTGAGACAAATCATGTGGGGGGGAGGCTCCATGGTTGAGAGGTCTGAAATAGACCAGAGACACTAAGTGTCATGACCAAGAGGGATTGGTCCAGCATTGACGGTGAAGTGAAAGAGGCTGAGAGCATGAAAACCACAGTGGTGGTGTGGGTTCCAGGATGGAACAAGACAAAGAGGGGAAAAACTCTTGCTGCTCTCTCTTTCCTTTTGATTATACTTATGCATTGTGGAAACAAAATATTGTTGAATGCATGTATGATTGAAAATAGAATGTGTGTATTTGCTTAAAGTAAATTGTGAATGCTTGAATAGTTAAATCCCTGCCCAAGAATGGACATGAATGAGCTCATGTGCCTGTTGGGAAGGCATGAAAAATATGAAAGTCTCCTTGATGAGACTTGGATTGTCATGTCAGTTGGGCAATTAAGTGACTGATTTTAATGCCTATATTATGCTTGGTCTAATAGAATTTCAATGATGCATTCCACAGGTGAGAAAAGTGAAATCCAATAGTGCACATTGATCATGGCAGCCGACCAACAGCTGCTGGACTTGGCTAGAAGTCTTCTTCAAAGAATTACCAAGACCCAGGAAAATCTTGGAGAGATGCTCAAGATACAGAAAAGTCCCTAGAATTGGGGATGAGCTGAAAGCTGAGAACCATCAAGAGAAGCTCATGGAAGCTGAGGGGCTTGGTCCTAAAAGTTCAAGTAAATAATCGAACGTGGGACAGATCTGCAAAATTTTGATGTGCAAATGGTATGTGTATTCCTATGTATTGGAACACCGAGGATGGTGTTATTCCAAGGGGGAGGGGATTGTAACACCCTGGTTTTGACCCCATTTGCATTAAAGGTACATGATGTATATATTGTAATTAATCATGGTGAGGAGCTAAAGGCAAAATCCCCACCATCGATTTGGTTGTGTTATGTTTTGGCAATTGGGATCGTTGTCGATGGTATATCGTGCCATCCAGCACATTATAGTTCTAGCATCATGTAAACATGCAAAATTAATCAAAAACCTACAACCAGCTACGACGGTGCAATGTTAAATGAAAAGGGCATGATTTCCTAAGGTTAAGGGGGGGGGGGGGATTGTCTAACCCATGGGGAAAAGCCATGTGTCAACCACTTAAGCTCCTATGTTAGTTGAGGGCAGTTAATACTGGGTAGTGGTGGGTGGCAGGCTTGCCCCCACACACTCTCCACCAGCTGGTTCAATCACACGCACGAGCTGGAAGTGGTTTTCCTCATGCGCTATTTGGGATGTTGGTCATTCTGTCCACTCTCCCCACTGCTTATGTTTTCCCTCCTCACGCAGGCAGTCGATCCTCTCTCCACCTTTTGTTAAATGTGGTCTGTGTAAGTTTTCCCTTCATGCAGGGAGTATTGTTTTACCTCACGCGTAGGTCGGGATCGTGTTTCCCCTGTCCAGGCTAAGAATTGGACCTTCACCTCCATTT
Source organism: Pseudotsuga menziesii (assembly GCA_001517045.1). Classification (NCBI taxonomy): domain Eukaryota; kingdom Viridiplantae; phylum Streptophyta; class Pinopsida; order Pinales; family Pinaceae; genus Pseudotsuga; species Pseudotsuga menziesii. The sequence goes on from LPNX011203324.1 coordinate 315,472, forward strand.
GGGGATTTGTTGTGAGTTGTGTTTTCTCCCGTTGTTGCAGTGGTAAAAGCGTGGCTGTTGTTCTTCCCTTGGATTTGGGTTGTTGTGTGTGGGTAATTACCTTTTGGGGATGCTGCTGAGTTGTTTTGGCCACGCTAGAGCTAAGAACAACTCTGAATCGTCTTGTTTGGCTTGAGCCGTGTCCACCATTTTGGGTTGTCACCCTGTTGCCTTGTGTTCCTTCACAGAGCTGTGAATTGATTTTGTTTTACTGCGGGTATGTAGTGGTTGGTCTTCAGACTGTGTGGAGTGGGATTGAAGGCTGGGTATGCTTGAGAAACCTAGGATTGGGGAGCCACACAGACAGAGTTAGATGGTTGGCTTTCTTCTCCACAACCCTGGAAGAGCACTAGCAAGGGAAGTCAGGGCCTGAGGGACTATAAAGCAGAGAAGGGACTGATTCCTGGTGTTGGGTGTGTGTGGGTGTCTTAGAGGTCAGGCTAGCTCTAGTGTAGGCGTCCTTAGCTCTTCCATGATCTCACTAGCTTAGCCTTTAGCTTCTCCCAGCTCCTTGATAGCCCGATAAACCATACAGTGTGGGTTTGGCTGATTTGTGTACCTTGGCTATGTGTAAGCCTGCCTAGTCCCTTATTCCTTGGGGAATCATGCCCAGCTCGGGGGTGGCAGTGTTGCTGAGAGATTGATGAGAACGCTGGCCTATGGTTGGGTGGAACGTTGCAGCTATGTAGCTGGTTGCGGGACAAGTTCTTTATGAGATAAGTATCCTTGTCTATTTCATCTCTGCAATTATATTTGATGGCTAATGAATTATGATGAACATGTTGCATGTTGAATTGCATGTTTTGCTTCCATTGAGTATATGTATGATTATGCATCTTAGCATGTTTTATGTTTTAAGAATTTTATTTCAGCATTATATGTATGTACATGTTCATGGGGCTAGTTGCCTGGTCTGTTTGATGGTTTGGTAGCGTCCTCTTCGCCGGTCGGAGGGTCGGGGACATTACAGTGGATTTCCTTGTAGTGGGAGAGACCTTAGTTTTAACAGACTTGTATGAAGCTAGTAGTGTTGGAAAATTTGAGGATGGGATATCCTGGAGACAAAAGAATTATCCCCAAGTTCATTCGACCTATAATCTTAGGTCAAGAGATGTGTGGAATTATGAGGTGATGGATGTTGTGGAGGGTGGACTGGAAACAAATATGGCCCTTCCTTCTCATGCTAGATGCAAATAATTTATTTCCAAGGCAAAGTCAAAATCTTCTCAATAAATTATAGATGGAAAATAACTCATTATTCTTAATCCCTTAGAGCACAGCCCTATGTAAAGGATCCTTAATTATTGTTCTATCTTTAAACACTCAAGGGGTCGGGGTGCCCCTAAGAAATAAGCCCTTCGTATGTTATTATATGTTTATCATCCTGACATTGTATTACTTCAAGAAATATTGTGCTCGGTGCATCAAGTTATAGAATCCCTTTCTCTCATTCTTAAGGGATGGCCATTTACTACCTTGGATGCCAACGAACAATCTTGGGGGGTTATTAGCTTGTAATTCAAGTATTCGTGTTCATTCTTCACATCTACTTTATGTAGGTATATTAATAGAGGTTGAAGCTCACAAGGTTGGGAAGTGGTTTAGAATCATCAATATGTATGGCCCTTATTCCAATAGAAGGGAATTCTAGGAAGATCTAAAAAGTTGGGGTTCGTTGTCAGGAGATAATGTCATTCTTGGTGGAGATTTGAACTTTTTTGTTCCTGAAGAGAAATTTGGTGTACTTCATCTTGGAAAGTTACTTATGTCATCTCTTCAAGGATCTGAATTTAGTTGATATTGAACCTCCCTATTTGGTTCTTATGTAGAGGAATTCCAAAAGTAGTACGGGGCATCTCCAAAAGGCTAGTTAGGATTCTTATGTCGGATGTTTTGGTTTATGATATTGAATTGTATAGATCATGGGTTGGTTCACGGGGAGTTCGGACCATCAACCTATATTACTTCAACTAGCTACAAAATATCCTAAACCTCCTGGAGCATTTCAATTTAATCATTTGTGGTTGGAAGATGAGGAGTTGCAATTCTGAGTTCATTCTTATTGGTCGAGGTTTGATTTGGTTGTTGGGGACTCAATCGTGAAGCGGTTCTTAGCTAATATCATAAAATTAAAGAAATTGGCTAGGGAATGGGACAAGAGGAAAGAACGACAAGCGGGGTTAGAGTTGGTGGAGGCCCAAATTAATAGTATTTATTCCTTAAACTATATAGGAGTTTTCAATGCAGAAGAGATGGAGGAAATGAAGGCTTTAGAGTTGAGTAAAAAGGAATTGTTGGCTATTGAAGAGCAAACTTGGAGGCTAAAGCATCGTGCAATAGGGTTGGAGGCCGGATATAATCATACCAAAAAAATCATAAATGGGCATAGGATTCTTTGGAGGTTACCAAAATATCTTCTTTCAAATCCCTATCTAAGGTTGGGCAGGAATACTTCCATGCTACATTCAAGGAGTCTAAGGAGTTACATATAGCGAAACAATTATAGGTTATCAAGACCTTCCCTTGTTTTTTATAATGATTTGAATGGCATTGTGGAAGTGACTACCAGTGAGGATGAAATTAGAGGGGTGTTTGAAGGCTTTAAAAAAGCTAAAAGTCTTGTCTCGGATGGTTGGACGGTGGAGTTTTATTTGGGGTTTTTCGATTTACTTTCACATGATCTTGTGAAATTAGTGGAGGAATCAAGAGTGTCGAGGAAAGTGGTGTGGGCCATCAACTCTAGTTTTATCACTTTGATTATGAAAATGAATGAGCCACAATCCTTTGAGGATTTTAGTCCCATAGCTTAATGTAATTTTGGCTACAAGATTATTGCCAAAATCATCACTAAAAGGATAAAATATTGATTGTATCGGGTTATCTCTGATGACCAATTTGGTTTTCTTCTCAATCGACGGATCTAGATGTGGTAGGAGCAACTCAAGAAGGGTTGCATTCTTTAAAATTGAAAAAACTTGTTGATGTCATTCTAAGATAGACCTATACAAAGCATATGATCTAGTAAATTGGAATTTATTGCAATTGATTCTATTACATACAAGGATGAGACTAGCCTATGTTAATTGGATAATGGGATGTGTTCACCCTCCAAGTTTTTTAAGGCATCTATAGGCATTCGACAAGGGTGTCCATTGGCTCCTTTTCTTTTCTTATTGATTACAGAAGGTTTAAGTTGTTTTTTTTCTCAATTAAGAGGATGGGTGAGCTAAAAGGTATTTTGGTTTCTTAAGGTATCATTCTAACCCACCTTTTGTTCGTTAATGACATTTTAAGATTTGGAGATGGCTCAAATAGAGAATGGAAGATTATCAACTATCATCTTGATCTCTTTTGTGAAGTGACTACAATGATGATCAATTAGAATAAGTCGGTGTTGTTCATTAATCTTGGGCTCGATTTAGTGGTAGCTTGGGTCATTTGTTTCTATTTCCCATGGTTTATATAGACGATGGTCTAAATAGACAAACGAATATAGGGTGGCAGATTGGGACTGGTCATGCAAGAAGATGGATGAGTGGATTTCCTACGGGTGTTTCAGATGGCTCTCATGTGGTGAGAGATTTATTCTTGTAAAATCAATACTACAAAGTATTCTTATTTATTGGTTGTCTTTGGCGTAGTTCCTAAATCCATTTTGCATAAGATGAGGAAGAAAAGCTTTAGGTTTATTTGGTTTGGAGAGGAATGTAAAGAAGGCATTATGATAGTGAAATGGTCCACCTTGGCCAAGCTGAAATATTTTGGGGGCTAAGGAACTACAAATTTATATCTATTCGGGTAAGCCTTAGATGCAAAATATCTTTGGAGGCTCCTCTTCAATAATGGTTTGTGGGGAAAATTAATGTGCAATAAGTATTTCAATGGTGGGTCGACAAAGGATTGGATATGATGTAAAAACAAATCGTTCTTAGGAGCTTCTAATGCTTGGAAGGGATTCTTTGGGAAATTCTTTTCTAATTAGATGGCATGGCAAGTTGAACGAGAAGATCATTTGTGTAGAAGATCCATGGGTTGGTGTTTCGAGGAATTACAAGTTGATGGGAAGACTCAAAGTCATGCTTAAATATAAAGGTCTGACCAAACTAGCAGATGTCAAAGCACTAGGTGTTCTAGGAAATTGATATCAATTTTAGTTATTGGCTACAAATTTAAATTTGGAAGGGGAGTTAGCTATATAATGGACGGAGTACACCACTCAGGTTTCTCATGATGCTATTGTTTTTAGATACTGATGATATTTTTAAGGTGGACATGGAACAAAGAGAAGGGTTCTCTTATGACAAAACTAGGTTATGATGCTATTATTCATCCAGAGAGGTTATCATAATGCTTATGGTGGTTATCACTCATTTGGAAAATTGCATTCCCTTTAAAGGCTATAATGTTTTGTTGGATTACTCTCTCGAATAAGGTATTTACCTAGGATAATGCTCATAAGAGGTCATGGAAAGTTTCGAATCAGTGTTCCCTACATAAAGTATAGCATAAAACAATGAACCATTTATTTGTTACTTGTTCATATGCAAATCAAATTTGGATGATTGTTCTTTGTGTAGTTAATTATGAGGGAAGTTGGTTGCATGAATCCCTCTCTCCTTACTTTGATGATTCGTTTTTGGATCCCATTATGAAGGTCCATTGAGCAATCCCATGTCATGTATTATGGGGTACTTAGTTGGCTCATAATCGAGCATTGTTTGAAGGAGTTGGATGGGATTTTAAAGTTACAACCATGCAAATATCAACAATATATAAAGAAGGGTATAAGAGTCCAAAAGTGGGTATTGGGTTGTAGTTCAGAAAGTCGTATATTAACAAATAGATCCATTGAGGTTTTTAAAATTCTAGCCAAGGGACATCGATAGTGTGTGGAGCAGGTGCCATTCTTTATCTATCATCTGATCTTTTTTCCAACTTGAAGGTCAATTTTGGGAGAGGTACTAACTCTAGACCTAAATTATATGCATTGTGGGTTCTTTTAAAATATATTTTGGACAAAGCAGTCTGGAATATTTAGGTGTGGGGAGATTCCAAGTTCGTGGTGGATTGGTACTTAGGGAATAGTCAGGCATCGAACCTTGTATTTTCCCATTTCTTGTTTCATATCTATGAAGTTGGAGAACAATTTATTGATTTAAAAGTTTCACATACATATAGGAAGTTTAATTAATTGGTAGATATGCTCTCAAAGGAGGATTTGGCTCTTATGGATGGAATGTTATTGTCTAAGAAAGTAAGGTATGTGCAGTTCTCCCTGTTGGTCGTGGAGCTTGATCTTCCAAATTCAGAGATGTTATTGTTCAACAGTGTTTGTACCCCATTTTTATTGTACAATCATCCCAATAGAGGGGTGTGAGGGGACATCGTCCCCCAACGAGAGTCTGGGGGGACCATCCCCCCTAACTGGGGGGTCCGGGGGAAGCACCCATGAGAAAGGGGGTTTGGGGGAGAAGCCCCCGAAAGAAATTTTGGGGATGTTTGTTGGCCAATAGTTTATGGGCCCATGGTATTGTATGACCCATTGTTATACAATGAAATGGCACTTCTCCGTCCGAGTACTGACACCCAATACGTCGGTACACAAAAGGACAATATGGATTGAAGTTGCCTAAACACTATAGATGAAGAGAAGCATTAATACACATTTTTTCCTTCAGCCTTGCCTACTTTTATAAATAAGTTTGTTTTTCATTCACGACTTTTCTTTAAGACAAGTCGTGGGTCATTCACAGGTTCATATGCAATGTGGAGGTCAACTATGCAATTTTGCATTTGCAAGTTTCCTTCATAAGAGTCGTGAATCATTCACAAGCTCCCTATATATGCACCCATGATTCCTTAAGACAAAAATTAAAAAATAAATCATGATTAGTTAAGGGCAATTGGGCTCAAAATCATAACTTCCCCAACTCCCCTAACCATCCTAGACCTCGTAAGTCCTCCTCATCAACAAGTATAAATAGAGGGGAGGGGTAGAGGATAGGGGAAGCAAGTCGAAGAGCAAGGTTATGCTAGAGGAATCCATTGGAAATAGGAGCAAGAGAACTCAGTTTCTTGGTAAGCATAGAGGCTTGTCTCATACAGGGTTGTAATGTTCTGTACAACTTCTGAATAAAGAGTGAATTTCTTCCACTTTGTCTTTGTACATGTTCCTATTGTTAGGGATTATGAAATGTATTGTTGTTAGTTCTTATATGCAATTATAATCTTTCAAATTTCTTAATATAAAAATTAGGATTTCTGTGGAGAAACATCAATCTCTTTTGCAGGTACAGAAGGCCTGGAGCTTGAATAGCATTGGAGAAAGAAGGATAAATCTAGGATCAACTGTTGGTAATAAGGTACACATCCCTTTCATGCTATTTCCCTCATTTATGTTTTTGCAGCCCCTTATGTCTGCAAGCCAAAACCTACTACGTTGGTGACTCTAGGAGTCCCAGTTATAAGGTAGATATCCCCCACAATAGAACTAGCGACTCCACTAGGGAGTCTAGTTTGTTAGGGGCCTTTCCAAGTAGGTTTTCAGTCCAATTTTTTGCTCTTTTGTTTATCTGATGATTTGCTTGCATATGTGTTTCATCTAGTAAGGTTTTGGGATCAGGATCCTTTGTCCTTCGACTTTTATTTTCAAAAATTTAAGGGTCATTCGCAGGTTGTTGTGTTAATAGTCGTGAATCCTGAGTTTTAATTACGGGCTGCCTTCATAACAATCACAATTCATTTGCGGGTTGTCCACTAGACAATCATGATTTCCTATAGCAGGTCTCCAAAAATTAGGGTTTTTCCTTGTTTTGAGTGTTTTGGTCTTTGATTACTTTTGTCAGGTTTTTTCATGACCTATTACTTCTCTGTTACTTCATACATTTCACTATAACTTGTCTTACAAGTTTGTATTGAGTAGGTTAGGTTTGATCTTGTGTGCAAGTTTTCTTAGGTCTTGCCTCTTGGCTTGCTTGGTTGAATTGGTTCACTAAGTTCTTGGCTTCTGTCAGTTATCTAGTTTACTTGTCTGCATCTTATTGCTTTAATGACAGTCTAAAACTTTTGTTTTTACCAACCTTTTGATTTACTTGTCTTCCAAATCCTAGTAATTCAGTCCAAGTAGGGTTTTAGGTCAGCTTTGGATTACTTGTCAAAGTTGTGATTATAAGGTCTGAACATTATTTCTTGCATTTATACATCTTCATGTTATCTAGCTTGCTTAATTTGCATTAGTTTGTATCAATTTTTAGCTTTTTGAAAAGAAAAATAAAACAAAGCATTTGTAGTTGCATTATAAGTCTCATATAGGCTCTCTGCACGCTTGTTGTTTGAGTAGTTTTCAAAAAGAAAAGCAAAAAAAAAGTCTTATGTTTTCCAAAGTTCTTAAGCATTTTCATTTTGTTTCGAAAAGGAAAAAAATATATGTTGAATAGCATTCATTTTTTAAAGTTGTTTACATCATCTTTGCTTTCAGTTGAGTCAAAACATCATGAGTTGCACTTCCGCTACCTTTGATTAATATTAACCTTAAAAAAGAACTCTATAGATTAAAATTTATTAGTAACACTTTCTTTTTAAGGTTCATACATCAACTAGCTTAGGCTAGGTTCTTGGATTAGGAGATATTTAACTATCTAAGATCATTTGAACTCAGACTTAGTGGCTTATCATTAGTTAAATCCAAGTTTACAAGAGATCTACCAGAAAGCTCCTCTAACACAGGAGTCAAGCACGAGGTTGTGTGAGAACTTGGTTGCAGAAATAACTCTCCAATACTTTGTTCAAGCATAAACCAGGATTGTTGTGCGTACGAGGGTTCTTTCAGTACCACCTTTGGGCCCTGTGAGGTGTCAGTGTTGTTAGAATTTCGGGCTTAGCTACCCTTCCCATGCACACCAGTCAGACCTGCAACTGTTCCGACATTGTTGTAAGTTTGGTAGCCTTAGTATCCAGACTCTAGGGTTCTTTCACAGGTTACGGTGGAAGGTTATTTTCATTGTACCTAGGGCAGGCTTGGGAGGAAACCTCGGTTAACAATTTGGGAGGGTGGTTTTGTGATTCAAACGCTTACACCCAGAGACATTATCATGGGACCCCAAGTAATTGTTCTTCAGTGCTTCATTGGTTTGTTTTGGGCTTTAATCATCCCAGACGTTCCTTTAGAAGACATATCTTTCACCTGAATGTGTTTTTCATACTTAGAAAATTTGTAGTAGTGTGCTCTGTAGTTTTCCTGTGATATAGTTTGACTTAAATCTATAGCTGTGGATGATCAACCTCCCCGTAGGTCTCAAAGTTTGCAAAAGCTTCCTCCGATTTCCATAGTGGAGCCTCCACCATCACCTCAAAGGCGGAGATTAGATACATACGGTTCTTTTGAATTGACTGGATTCAATCAAAGTCTAGAGGAACCTGAACTTTGCTATACTCAGATCGACCACTCAACTATAGAAGTTGAAGACTTGCAAGCTCAAGAGTTTGCAAAAAATTATAATCCACCTATAATTGATTTAAGTGGTCCCGTTTTAGTGCAAGCTCATCCTTTTGGTACTCTTGTTGTTGGTGTTCCTTTGAGTACTGTAATGTCCAGCTTAGGAGAAGGTCTGGGGGATGTCTCTACCCCCATTTCAGCCATACTAGTTAGTGGAGTCTCTCCCTCATCGGTGAGTGCTCCTAGACCAAGTATTCATACTCCACCTGTAGTGTCTTTCAACTTTGGTTCATCTACTCTAGTATCTCCAAGTGCTCAAGAATTTAATCCATTAACATCCTTAAACACTGTTGGTCCTTCTATAGTAATGGTTACTGAGATACCCAGTGTACCATTCACTTCTTCTCCATTATTTCAGAGTGCTCAAAGTGGTCCTAGTGGGTCCACTTCATTCGTCCAAGGAATTTTGTGGTATGAGGGCCACATCCCTCCATCCTCTCCTTATGTAGGCCCATCACCTACTTATACTAGTGTGTCATCTGGAGGTCAAAACCCCTTTTCAGGTTTTAACTTCCAAACTTATGGGAAAGTGTTAGTCACCCCTTTTGGGAGCTCTCCTTTCTCACTTTTTAGTGGGGGGGTCTCAACTCCTATATCTGCAACTCCAGCTTCAGCTAGAACCAGTCAAACACAATATCACACACCACAAGTTAGTAACCCTTTGGCCTTTGGGTTGAACCGTTTTCAAAATCTTGTTAGTTCTTCATAGCTGGTGGCTGGGGAAAACCCCAACCTCTCTTTCGGGAACCCTAGTGTGGGTAATTCCTCACCCTAGACTCCTCAATACCAAATTCTAGCTCGGCATTGTTTACCCTTTATGGAAACTTTAAACTTGCCATACTTATCGAAACTTATGAACGACCTTGTGCACCATGATGCGACATGGCCACCGGTTCCAATCAAATTACCTTCATACATTTCGATGTTTGAAGGGAAAATTGGTGAGGACCCAGGTGCCCATATCACAACATTTCATTTGTGGTGCTCTTCCAACTCACTGAATGATGATTTCATTCGGTTGAGGCTGTTTCAATGAACAATGATTAGTGTAGCGATAAAGTGGTACATTGAACTCTCGTCGGCCGTATACGATAGTTTTCTTGATTTGGAAACCATCTTCTTGAATCATTTTCAACTTCCTGTCTGGTATGATGCCAGTACATACCTTCTGTCAACTTTTAGGCAGACTAAGGCCACTCATATATCTGATCACATTCAGGAGTGGAGAAGGAGAAAGAGGCTTGTCAAAGCCAATATTCTTCTTGAGTTCTTACTGGAATGGTTTTTGAAATCATTATTGCCTTATATTTCAAAATATGTTTCCACATCGTGAGTGACTATGGAGGAAGAGGACATTCACAGGGCCCAATAGATGGATTTGATATACGCTCAGTCTGGGATTCTATATGAAATTTTCCCTGAGGCTCCAAGGTCTAATACAGACTTTCCCAAACCCAATCTTGGACCCCATGCCGATGGCATGGTAGGTTTAGTATACACACTAATTGTAGAGTCATTGGCTAAGCAGATCCAGGAACTGATAGTGAAGCAATCTGCAACAAAGATAGCCAAGGTTGTCACCCCCTCACCTCAGAACGTGAATGTCTATTCAGCACAATCTTCCCAAAAGGGCACTCAGCAGTCCAGTGGGAAAAATAACAAGGGGAAGAAGGGTGAAGGGAATCAAAACAAACAGAATCCCATGAACAATGCCGAGGGGGTTAAAAAAGAGAAGAAGAAGGTCAAATTTCCTTGCAATTTGTGCCAAGCAGAACATATGACCTACTAATGCCCCTTGATAGATCAATCATAGAAGTTGCTAAAACAACAACAACCGACCGTCCTGAAGGATCCATTTCCCCAAGGACAAAATGAAAATTCTAGTTCAAAAGATGTTGGGGGCACACCAAGTGCTCCTGACACTGATCAATATTATATCAATATGGACATATCCCACACTTTTCTATAAACCAGAGCTAAAAATTATGAATCGGAGGCTCAACAGAAAGATAAGCAAACTGTTGAATCTTCAACCCCACTTTCAATTGAAAAACTGACTAAACCTATGCCTAAGATACTAAAAGGTGTCTTTAAAAATACATTTCATAACCCTAACGCGAGGGCTGCTTCAAACTAATCTGTTGTAGAATATTTAGCCCAAACCCCTTGTGATATGTCGGCCTTGGAAGTGCTCCAAAGTTGTCCTTCACAACGAGATGCACTCTTGGAAGCTATAGGCAATATGGACTTTGTGAGCCTGATGGATAAATTTAATCTTTCTGAGGTAAACCACACTTACCATACCATGTGGCCTTTTCTATTGATGTTGTCCATGGCGGAAAAACCATTGGACGAACGGTGATTGATGAAGGTGCATCCACATGTGTCATGTCGATTTCGTGCTGGAAAGCTTTGGGATCCCTGAAGCTAGTCCCATCAAATAATTTGTTGATTGTTTTCGATGAAAGGTCTTTTCATCCACATGGTATCGTGCCAGCTTTCGAAATAAAATTGGTAGAGAAAGCAGTCTCCATTGAAATCGAAGTAGTTGATGTTCCTTTGGACTAAAATTTACTCTTGGGACGAAGTTGGACATATGCGATGTGCGTTATTCCATCGTCTGTTTTCCGAGTCCTTGTGTTCCCACATGAAGGAAATTTGGTTATTGTTGACTAGCTGGCATATACTCAGAAGGGTCGTTTGGAGACTACTAGGTCTACCATACCCCTGATTGATCAGGCACACCTGACAAATGAAAGCTTGGGAGCTGGGATGTATACTTCATTGATGGGAACTTTTGATATACCTACTCACGTAAATTACTTAGGCTCAACGAGTGTTTGGAAGAATATCTCTATGGTTGTAGATAGAATGGACCTATGGGTCCTCCCTTCATGCAAAGAACCTCAAGTACCCTTATCAGTAGCAAAGGTAGCTTACCAAGCTATATTTGATGCTATTGCTGATTCCATCACGACTCCTCCAGTCTCAGAAGATTCAAATGAATCCTACTTGCCTGCATGGGCAAAGAACTCTACATATTCTTATGATTGCTTAAACATGGTTTTGCCATCTGATGAAGCCATTCTAGAAGCCATGATAGGACCTGGAAATATTTTTGAAGACCTTCATTATAAGTCTTACTTTCTTTCAGAATTAAGCAAGATAGAAAATTTTGAGTTCCATGTGAGACTAGCAAAAGGTATTGATCTGCCCATTAATCCTTTTCCCAAGGAGGGGGTATTTGCTGAGGGGAATATGGTGAACATATACACCATGATCCTAATCAATATCTATGCGAAACTAGACATCGTGGAAAATGTACATAATGGTGCAAACTGTTCTCTTGAAGAGATTGCCAGTTACGTTTCCTTATTTAAGGAATTTCGCGATGTCTTCACCTGGTCATATGAGGAGATGTCAGGCATCGATCCATCAATCGTAGAACATGAAATCCGAACTTACCCTAATTTCAAACCTATTCAACAAAAGATTAGATCGGTAAACCCGCAAAAAGCGACAACCATTAAAGATGAAGTGGAAAATTTGTTGAGCACCGGATTTATCTACCTGATCTCTCTAATGGAGTGGGTATCCAATCCCGTTTTGGTAGATAAGAAACAAGGGACTATACATGTTTGTACATATTTTCGAGATTTAGACAAGGCTTGTCTCAAGGACAATTACCCCACACCATTCATTGACCAGATCATTGATGCATGTGCGGGTAGTGAGGTGTTTTCATTGATGGATGGTTTTTCGGGCTACAACTAGATTCAGATCAAACGAGAAGACCAACACAAAATGAACTTCATTTTTTAGTGGGGTACATTTCCATATAAAAAGATTCCTTTTGGCTTAAAATATGCTGGAGAAACCTTTCAGTGTGCAATGCACTTTGATTTCCATGACATTAAACACATTGTTGAACCATACTTGGATGATCTGTCGGCCCATTCTCGAAAAAGGAAGGCCCATCCAGATCATCTTCGCTTAATTTTGGAACGATACAAACAATAAAAGATCCACTTAAATCCCCATAACTATGTCTTTTGCGTCAAGTAGGGGAGATTACTTAGTTTCATAGTTTCGAATAAAGGTATATGGGTCCACCCTTTAAAAGTTGAGGTGTTTGTCAATCTGCCTCCTCCTCGAGCCATCAGGCAATTGCAAAGACTGAAAGGAAAGTCTAACTTTCTTCAACGATTTATTGTAAACCATGCCAAGATAACCAAGGGTTTCATGCACTTGCTTATGCAAGAGACCCCATTCTTATGGGATGAAGCCGCAAAATTATCTTTTGAGGCATTGAAAAGGAAATACTATCGGCTCCTCTCTTACGTCCGCCAGATTACATGAAGGACTTTATGTTGTATATGGTTGCATCTGATTCAACGATAGGTGAAGTACTGGTCTAGGAAGATGATGAGATCTAGGAGCATGTTGTATGTTATCTTAGTTGCAATCTAGTGGGTCCTGAACTGAGATACTCTCATGTCGAGAAACTATCTTTGGCGATAGTTTATGCTGTCTAGAGGTTGAGATACTATATTCTACTAAGGACAACCACCGTGGTTGCAGATGTAAATTATTTCCAATATGTTTTATCCTGACGAATAATAAGGGGGGGGGATTTAATAAATGGATCATCATTCTCTAAGAGTTTGACCTCAATTTTCAGTCTACTAAATCCAATAAGTCCCTAGTGTTCACGGAACTGATTTCAGAGTTCCCAACCAAAGAAATTGTAGTGATAGAAGATGAATAATTTTCGTATGAGTACATCTTCTTAGTTTCAACCTCTGATCCTTGGTACGGGGATATCCTAGTATATCTCCAAACTTTAAAATGTCCTACGACCTTCTCATGGGAAGATCGACGTAAGATAAGAGCAAATGCAAAAATTTACCTCATAATCGACGATACTTTGTATAGACGAGGGGTAGATTCTATCTTGCGTCAGTGCCTCACCCATGAGGAGGATGAGCATGTCCTAAATGATTCTCACTGTGGATTGTGTGGGGGTCATTTATCTGGGTTAGTGACAACCCAAATTTTTTTACCTGCTGGTTATTTCTGGCCCACCATTTTCAAAGATTGTGTGGAAGTAGTAAAACGTTGTCATCTGTGTCATCTTTACACCAAGAAAATGCGGTCACACCCTGTTCCTCTTTTCCCCATCATCACGGTAGGGCCCTTCACCAAGTGGGGGGTTGATTTCATGACTTGCAACCCAATGTCTGCTGGGGGGAACAAGTATATCATTGTCGTTGTTGACTACTTTACGAAGTGGGCAGAGGCAATTTCTACCTTTAAAGCTGATGGTGAGATGGTGGTGTATTTCGTTTTCAATCAGATTATTGCTAGGTTCGGCATCCCGAAGCAGATTGTCACTAACCATGGTAGTCACTTCTAGAACATGATATGACAAAATTGACCACTATGTTAGGTTTTAGACAATACCACTCGTCTTCCTTCCACCCGCAAGCGAATGGACAAGTAGAAGCAGTCAATAAAACTTTGAAAACCATTATAAAGTGAACTATTAATGCTAGTAGGTCAAGCTGACACATTATGTTGTATCCAACGCTTTGGGTGTACTGAACCAATGTTAATACTACCACATGGTTTTCACCCTTCCAACTTGTTCAAGGGGTGGAAGCAGTCACGTCGGTTGAATGCAAGATACCATCCTTGAAAATTGATATCCGTGCACTTCTCGACACTACTGATATTGAGAAACATTTGCTACATTTAGAGCATCTAGATGAGTAGTGTAGAGATGTGCTCACTGCAATTGAAGCACACAATAACTGGGTAAAAAACTAATATGACAAACTCGTAAAACCTAGGGTTTTCTCTGAGGGAGAGCTTGTTTTGGTTTGGGACTAGGACAAGGAAACCCTGGGGGCAGGTAAATTTAAATCCATGTGGTTAGGTGCATATGTTGTGTCAAAATTTTTGAATAAGGGAGCGTACGAGTTAATCGATTATGATGGTAATTAGTTGTTGGAGCCTCGAAACGAGCTCTACCTGAAAAAGTATTACGCTTAGGCACTATGATTTTTCTTGTATTATTCTTGTATAATTATGTAAATGGTCATTACTAGTTAGTGTTTCTTACATAGTCTGGTGTTGTTTCATATGTCCTTGGAGTGGTTCATAGGTTTTGTTGATGGCACCAACCATCACACTTGCAATCTGGATTCAGTTTCCTGGGTCATTTATGCATCGAGAAGACAACTGGTTGCCTCAAGTGGTGCCTAGAACTAATAATGTAGTTGAGTACACTATTGGCATTGAGCTTCTTTGGGATGTTATTTCACATGGTATCACCTACCTGGAAGTTAGGCTTGAATCCCAGTTAGTAGTCTCTCAGCTCAATGGGGTTTACTAGGTGAGACACGCTACTTTATTACGTCTGTTTTTAAGAATTAGGTTACTTGAAAGAAATTTTGAACACATTGCATATCAACATATTTCAAGGAATCAAAATACTATCACTGATGCATTTGTAAACTACATATTAGATTGGCATTTGTCACACACATTGTAAAATTAAAATACATAGATGCATTTGAGACACATGTAGATAACCAGGTAAATCAATACATACATACATACATATACATATACATACATAAAGTACATCCTGTCAATAAGTACATCCAAAATACAAAATGGGATCAAAATACATCATATGCTAAGAACTAGGGATGCTCCTTAACCTCCTCGGTTGCAGTTACCTCTATAGCCTCCCGAAAACACAACATAGCCCGGGTTACCCTTCGGAGAAGGTGTAACCATGATGGAGGTAGTCCTATGACATGTTGCTACATAGCCATTGGAATCCTCTCCATCTTCAATGTAGGAAAATCATGGTTTAGCCAAACCAACTTCCCGGCAACAACATGAAGCATAGCTTCATCTCCACCACCCTCCACTGGTAGAACGAAGGTCCTTGGATGTCCATCTGGTTGGACAGTTCCTATATCTGCATATCATTAAAAACGTATCATACTTGGATACATATGTATATAAAATTTTATGAGAAAAAATATCATAAAAATTAAATATTCAAAAAGTAAAATACTTACCCATATCTCCCCTTGCTTCCCCACGAGGGAGAGCTAGCTTTGGATCGCCACAAAAGTCTAAGCCTGCATAGGGAAACTGCTCCAGTGTGGGCACCTGTCGGCTCCACCATGAGTAAAAATCATCATCATAGCCACTCTGGACTCCACCACCACCACGCTAATGGAGAAATATATCCCCCCACCGCATAAGTCTAGGCTTGTGGGGTGAGGAGGGTGGAAGTGTCACTGCATGGCTCAGTGAAGGTACCCTCTCGAAGAAGAACGCAACTAGAATACTCGTGTAACCAAAGTTCTTCTTCCTTCCCCTCCTGCAATCTAAGAGTTGTCTCTTCATAATCGAGACTAATCCCGAACACCAATCATACATTACTCCTCGCAGGCACTCCACTGCAATGCACATCTGAGTCCGCCTAGTGTAAAGCGGATGATCCTGCCACTCTAACAATAGTGCTCACAAGCACTTTCAGTGGGAAACTTGTGATCTGTGAGATCGAGACTTGGGTCCTCAATTTCTGAGTCCCTGGTACACAATGAGTATCGATGTAATCTTGTACACTAAGAGGGTCACCCCCTCGATCGATACCCTCCATGTTCACATGTGCCCCCCGACGAGACAAACCCGTGATAAAGTATATATCTTCTGTTGTAAGCTCCTAGTTCGTGGTCCCATAAGTGTACCAATGTTTCTAATAAATGAGTTTGTGCCTCATTTTTGATGTGCGGTATAATTAGAGTAATCTTCACCTTCGTAGAGCATTTAAAGTCATGGGATCCCCCATAGCAATCCGATCCATGTCCTCATGTTCTCTCCCATGCCATTCAAGAACCATTTTTACCTACCCAAACATCATTTTTTCCATTAAAATTGGTAAAAACACCCTTTACGCAACATTCACGACTGTCCTTTGAGGACAACGCAAACCATTTGTGGGTTCCTGATGGACAACCTGCGATTACATCGTGAAATCATGAATTTAAAATGGGCTACCCACGGTTACTGTGCAGTTCCCTCAAGGTAGGTCAAAAACCCAAAACAATGCATAATTTTTAATTATTAGAGCATGAAAATGAAGAGGAGGGAGATGTGGTTTACCTGCAAGTTGCGGAATGGAGATCCGTCCACTAGATTGAGCACACCGATTGTTTGAAGTGAAGAGGTCAAATTGTCGAAATATGGTAAAAAAACAAAAGTTATGTTTTTTGAAAGTATTTATTCTATTTATTTAAAAAAAAATTAAGTTTTACCCACTTTACTATAGTTGAAATTTTTTTCTGCAATATGAACTAATACTACATGTTTTTTCACCTAGGTTTTTACAGGTCATGGATGAATCAAAGTATGGTTCCTTTGCATCTAGGGTAGGATTTGGTCCTCCTTACACATTTTGCACTATACCTTATCCTCCATTAAACCTTAGGATCTCTTCGATATCCATGGACTGTGATGTATAACCACTTCTCACCTTTCAAACATCATTGTTCTTCCATTGTTAGGACCTTCCTTACATGGGTGCCCTAGTTAGAACATTTTATTGACATTTCTGGTGCCCATGTCGCAATTGTGCTAGGTTCCAAGAGCCTTTGTAGTTGTTTTTCACACCAAAATGAGCCTCATTTTGCATCTTTTACTTAACTACCTTCCATATAAGGCTCTCACCCTATGGAGTTATCTTCAGGCCCTGGTATGACTCCTTAAAATTGACTAGATAGTCAATTTGCTTGTTCTTTCATACTCGTTAAAGTAATTAAAGGGTCATCCACATTGGTGATAGTTTACCCCTTTTTCGGACCATGTGGATTACTAACAAAAAATGAATACTCTATTTTTTTAAATCTAGAAGAGTATATTCAGGTATAGATTTATCTCTTTTCTGGGACTGGAGGACTAAAGATATGGAAAAGGAACATGTTCAAGCTTAGTTTTATCTTTTTCGTGCTCTGGACCTAAACATGAAAAATATTTGGAACGTTCTTTATGCCATTGTCATGCTTGTTAAACATTAGAACAAAGCATCTAGTTTATTGTTGTTAGTACCCTTCTCGTAAATAAATGGAACTCTCTGAGTGATCTTGCCTTCCTTCACACTCGTTAAACTAAGGCTACATGCTTTCTTTTGAAGGAGCGTTGGTTTGGTGATAGTTTACCCCTTTTTCAGACCTTGCTGACTAAGTACGAAAAAGGTATACCTTAGTTCTTTGGAAGCTAAGAGAGTTCTCCTTTGGATTTTTTTACACTTTTTCGGACTCAAGAGACTAAATTTACAAAAAAAGCACCCCCATAGAGTCTTCTTTGAAGTTTTCAGACTCTCAAAACTATGAAAGCACCGACAAGCACTTACTAATTCGAGGTCGTAAAATCCACGGATCAGTGACATAAGTAAGCACTATTCTCTCTTTTCTTCAAGCTTCTCAAAAATGAAGAAAGACTCAAGTTGACTTTCTTGGACTTGTTAAAACTTAACAAGAAAGGAAATGAAGAAATTTACTCTTTGGGTTATAAGTTTGTTGGTAGTATGTCATCCTTGGACAAAGCACTAGTTTGAGCTTCCTGGTACTCATGTTCCAGTTTTTCACTTCTCAGTTCAACTATCACTTTGAGTCATTGCTGCTCTGCTTGTCCTAAATACATGGGGAATCTGTTGATGTCTCCTACATGACATATACTTCTAGTTGTACCAATTGAAAGTCTAAAGCTACCTTGGGTCATCTTTGTGTCATGCTCACTATTCAAGGATATTTACTCCTTTGCCTGTCTATCCTGATCCCTATCATCTTCATTCCTGAGATCATATTATGTATACCTTCCCTTATCTAGTCTATTAGTTACTCATGTGACTTGTTGAAGGATTGAGTACCTTCCTACTCACACAACGGCTTCCAATCAGTACCTCCTATAGAAGAAGACCTAGAGTTTCTCACATAGTACCTTAGGATCCACTACCCATATTGGTGGACTCCTCTGCATTGGTTGTCAACATAACTCTTTAACTAACACTCTGATGGTATCCTTCCATGTTTGACTTCAACTCATATATTCACATGGTAGGATTTGTATTGGTTTTGATGGATTTGGATGAAGACCTTAGGTTACAGCCTATATGACCTAAGTTGCATAAGATTGTGCTATGATCCTGCAACACTGTTGTGGCTTTGATCCACCATTGTAAAACATACGTGGCCTTGTTTCTCGTACTATATGATGTAAATAAATCTTGTAAAGGAGCTAGTGTTCCACATTATTTAACATGGCATCCTTGGTTATGATTTTGTAAATGACCTTGATTTGTCTATTTCAGGTGCCTCTCTGCGAACTTGATACAGAGTCTCTCCATGATAAAATATTTGTAATGTATTTCGACCATCACTTCCCTCTGACCTCATACATTAGGGGGAATTTGTTATACGATGAAATGACACTTCTCCATCCGAGTACTGACACCCAATACGTCGGTACACAAAAGGACAATATGGATTGAAGTTTCCCAAACACTATAGATGAAGAGAATCCTTAATACACATTTCTTCCTTCAGTCTTTCCTACATTTATAAATAAGTTTGTCTTGCATTCGTGACTTTTCCTTCTGACAAGTCACGGGTCATTCGTGGGTAGGTTCATATGCAACTTGCAGGTCAACTATGCGATTTTTCATTTGCGAGTTGCCTTCATAAGAGTTGTGAATCATTCGCGAGCTCCTTATATATGCACCCACGATTTCCTTAAGACAAAAAATTAAAAAATGAATCATGCTTAGTTAAGGATAGTTGGGCTCGAAATCATAACCCGCCCAACTCCCCTAACCATCCTAGACCTCATAACTCCTCCTCGTTAGCAAGTATAAAGATAGGGGAGGGCTAGATGATAGGGGAAGCAAGTTGAAGAGCAAGGTTATGCTAGAGGAATCTATTGGAAAGAGGAACAAGATAACTCAATTTCTTGGTCAACAAAGAGGCTTGTCTAAGACAGGGTTGTAATGTTCCTTACAACTTCTCAATAAAGAGTGAATTTCTTCCACTTTGTCTTTGTACATGTTCCTATTGTTATGAATTATGAAATGTATTGCCATTAGTTTTTATACGCAATTATAATCTTTCATCCTTCTTAATATAACAATTAAGATTTTTGTGGAGAAACATCAATCTCTTTTTCAGGTACAGAAATCCTAGAGCTTGAAGAGCATTGGAGAAAGAAGGATAAAGCTAGGATCAACCGATGGTAATAAGGTACACATCCCTTTCATTATATTTCTCTCATTTATGTATTTGCAGCTTGCTGGCAAGCAATTTTGGGGTAAGTTAGCTGCGCAACATCGTGGATGTTGCACAAGGTTAAATATGCCGCGCAAGCTGGAAAACGATGCGCAAGTCAAATTTAGAATATTTTATGAATTTTGGTCATATTTTGTAGATTTGGACCACAATATGTGGATTGTGGTCATTATTTTGTAGATTCTGTATAGAAGTAGTTAGGAAGTTGGTTAAGTGGACCACCAATGTAAAGGCACAATCCTATAAATAGATGTAGAATTGCAAGTGTTAAGTCTTCTTAAGTTTGTCTTCGACTTGGGTTTTCCTTCTAGGAGCTTTTTGGATATGTGTATGTGAGCTGAAGAACTATTTTGGAGAATTTTTGTTTTGCTGCGAAGGTTAATATGACATGATGGAGATTGAGCAGAATCATTGTGTCATTTTCTATCTTCCTATTTTCCTGTTTTCTACGATCCAAATGTGAATGCACTATGTATATGTGAATGTGCGATGTTTCTCTGCTATGAATGATGTTGTAGTGTGAGATCTGTTTATGCTTTGATGTATCTGCTGCGATCTAAATATGTTGATCTGATCCACTGAATGATGATATGATCTTGTTAATGCATAATCTGAATAATTAGATTTCTTGAATAATGTTGCGTTGAGTTGATAAGTAGACACACAATCCTCCTTCATACTACAGAAACTTGGTTCCGACAGCTCTCCCTTGAACATTACGGGTGAGACTTCATCTTCTCTGTAGGTGTTTCCAGACAGGGTAAAACCTGTCTTAGCCGGTGCTCAGGGATATCGTGGTGTTCTGGGTGTCGACAGAGAGCGAACCCTTGTCAACTAGTTTCGTGTCAACACAACCCCTTATGTATGCAAGCCAAAACCTAGTACGTTGGTGACCCGAGGAGCCCCAGTCATAAGATAGATATCCCCCACAACACCCGTGGTGTTTTCCGATGATAATTCCCCTATAACAGGAAAACATTATAATATGGTTGTGTATTGTATTGTAGCATTTTAAAACAATCTCTGTGATTGTGTGAGAGTGACAATGAGAGAGTGAAGAGGAAGTGAAGTGGAGTTGTTGAAGGTTGCATCCCTTCATTTTGTTGGATGGTATAATAATAAAGGACTACAATTTCTATGTGGACGTAACCCATCTTGGGTGAACCACGTTATATATGTCTCTCTCTTGTAATGTGTTTTAATATTTTCATCTTGTTTATTGTTTATTGTTATTGCTTTGAGATCCTATTTTCCTAACAATTGGTATCAGATCCAAAATCTCTATTTGGCTGGTAAACTCATAGGAAATAAGAGTTCATGGTTCAAGTGGGAGCAATGGCAGAAGAAGGAAAGTTTAGGGTCGAGAAATTTAATGGCCAAAACTATCAGTTATGGAAGATGTAAATGGAGTACTATATGTACCAGAGGATCTATACCTACCGTTGGGTGGAAAAACAAAACAATTGGCGACTATGAAGGATGAAGAATGGGAGGTTCTTGATATAAAGGAATTGGGAACAATATAATTGTTCCTAGCTTCATCAGTGGCTTTCAATATTTCGAAATAAAAGAAAACAGAGGGTGTGATGAGTGCATTGGTTAATCTCTTTGAAAAACCACTGGATTCCAACAAGGTATTTTTAATTAAGCATTTATTTAACATGAAGATGTCAGAAGGTGGATTTGTTGCTGACCATTTAAATGAATTTAATACAATTACTAGTAAGCTAAGTTCTGTAAAAGTGAACTTTGATGATGAGGTTAGGGCTCTTCTAATCATGTGTTCATTTCCAGAAAGCTGGAATGGCTTGGTTATGGTTGTAAGTAACTGTGTCCTTGGTTCAAACACTCTTAAATTTGATGATGTTTTTGGTGTTATTCTTAGCAAGGAAATGCGAAGAAAAAGTACAAGTGAGACATTAGATAATGCGTTGACCATGGAGAGCAAGGGAAGACAAAGGGAGAGAGGAAGGAGCCTAGGTAATCACAACAAGTCTAGAAAGGGAATATCCAAGTCCAAAATGGGAAAGATAGTGTGTTGGAACTGTGGTAAGAGATGACATATAAAGAAATAATGCAAAGCTCCAAAGAAGAAAGGAGACGAGCATCAAGAGACTACTTAGGAAGCAAATGTAGTAGGTGATGTATTATAAGATGCTTTGATTCTTGTATTAGATAATACTAGTAATTATTGAGTAGTAGATTAAGGGGCTTCATGCCATGCTACACCCCATGGAAAATTCTTTCATGATTATGTTCCAGGTGATTTTGGACATGTTTTATTGGGGGATGAAGAACCATGTAAAATTGTTGGAATGGGTAAGGTACATATTAAGTTAAATAATGGAAATGAATGGTTGCTAAAAGATGTAAGGCATATTATTGCTATGAAATTAAAACTGATCTCAACAAGGCAGTTGGGAGATAATGGTTGTTTGTCTACGTTTGGAAAAACATGGTGGAAGATCACTAAAGGAGCACTGGTAATAGAAAAACGAGATAGGATAGGTATGTTGTATTTATGTCCTCATAATACTGATTATTCTATCTTTGTAGCTTCCACAACGACATGTGCAATGTTATAGCATTGTAGGTTTGGCCACATGAGTTAAAAGGGGATGCATATTCTTCATTCAAGGAAATTGCTTCAAGATCTGAAGCAGATAAGCTTGCAATTTTGTGAGAATTGTGTTTATGGAAAACAAAAGAGAGTTAGATTTCTCAGGATTGGGAAATAGAAGAAGAGTGAAAAGTTAGAGCTTGTGCATACATATGTATGGGGACCGACTCAGGTACAATCTCTTGGTGCCTCTCATTATTATGTTACTTTTATTGATGATGCAACTATAAAAACTTGGGTTTATTGCATTAGACAAAAATATGATGTGTTTTATACTTTTAAGAAGTGGAAAGATTTGGTTGAGAATGAGACAGGAAAAAAGTTGAAATGTCTCAGCTCTGATAATGGGGGTGAATACTGCAACAAGGAGTTTGATAGTTATTGTTCATACCATGGGATCCATAGAGAGAAGACAGCCCCAGGAACACCACAAGAAAATGGCGTGCTAGAAAGGATGAACAGAACGATCATGGAGTGTGCAAGGTCTATGATATTGCATGCATGGTTGCCCTTACACTTTTGGGCCGATGTTGTAGATAATGTTGTTTATTTAATAAACAAAGGGCTTTCAAGAGCTTTGGATGGTGGAATTACAATGGAGGCATGGACAGGTAAAAAGGTAAACTACTCATTTCTGAGAACTTTTGGTTGTGAAACATTTGTCCATATTGATAAAGAAAATAAAACAAACTTGTGGTTAAATCCAAGAAATGTACCTTTATTGGATACAAGGTTTATAATTTTGGTTATCGCTTATGGGATTGTGAAAATAAAAAAATCATTAGGAGTAGAGATGTAGTACTCAATGAAAAGGTTATGTACAAAGATCAGTTGCAAGAAAGAGGAAAAAGGAAAACACATAGTACAGAGTTCTTGATGAAATCAAAGAAAATGAAGTTCCAATTGCACCAGAAAATAAAGAGCAGCAATAGGTATTTCAAACTCTTTCAAATGTAAGAAGATCTACTAGGTTAAGTAGACCCATGAACGATTCTCTCCTTAACCATATTATTTATTGATGATTGATTCTGGTGAACCAAAATGTTATGAAGAGGCAATGCAGGTAGAAACTGGAAAGAAGTGGGAGCAAGCCATGAAGGAGGAGATGGACTCATTGGTAAGAAAACAGACTTGGTATTTGATTGAGTTGCCTATAGGAAAAAGAGCATTGCAGAATAAACAAGTTCACAGGTTGAAGGAAGAAGATGTAGGCAAGAAGCGGTACAAGGCTAGACTTGTTGTAAATGGGTTTGCACAAAAAAAAGGTATAGACTTTGATGAAATATTTTCTCCTGCTGTTAAAATGACTTCAATTAGGACTATTTTAAGTCTGGTGGTGATAGAATATTTGCATCTTGAACAATTAGATGTAAAAATAGCTTTTCTCCACGGGGTTTTGGAGGAAGAGATTTATATGCAGCAATCACAAGGGTAGGAGGTCAAAGTGAAGAAGAACTTGGTTTGCAAATTGAAGAAGAGCTTGTATGTCCTAAAGCAAGCTCTGATGCAATGGTATTTAAAATTTGATAAGTTTATGACAGAACAGGGTTATAGTAGATGCCATTATGACCAATATGTTTATTTCAAGAGGCTAGATAATGGAATATATATTATCTTGTTATTGTATGTGGATGACATGCTTGTTGCAGGGTCTAACATGCAGTATATAAATGTGCTTAAAAGAAAACTAGCTAAATCATTTGCGATGAAGGATTTGGTTGTTGCAAAGAAAATCCTTGGTATGAGAATAACAAGAGACAAGAAAAATCACAAATTGACATTGTCTCAAGGTGAGTACATATAAAAGGTGTTGGAGAGGTTTAGAATGCAGAATGAAAAACCAGTTAGTACACCTTTAGCTAGTCATTTCAAACTAAGTAAGGAGATGTGTCGCAAGACACAAGAAGAGATAAAATACATGTCCAAGGTTCCCTATTCACCAATAATCGTCAGCTTGATGTATGCCATGGTGTGCATAAGACCATATATTGCACATGCAATGGGAGTTGTGAGTAGGTATATAGACAATCCAGGTAAAGAGAATTGGAAGGAAGTACAGTGGATTCTAAGGTATTTGAGAGGCACCCCTTCTCATGCATTATGTTTTGGAGGTTCAAACACTATTCTACATGGATATGTTGATGTAGATACAACAGGTGATAAATACAGCAAGAGGAGCACCACAAGGTATGTTTTTACTGCAGGTTGAACAATAGTATGTTGGATTTCAAAACTGCAGAAGGTTGATGCACTTTAAACAATAGAAGCAAAGTATGTTGCTACTACAGAGGCTAGTAAAGAGATGATTTGGTTCCAGAGTTTCATGGAGGAATTGGGTAAGAAGAAGGAGAATAACATGTTGTACACTGACAACCAGAGTGCCATTCATCTTGCAAGGAACTCAACTTTTCATTCGAAGACCAAACATATACAACTCAAGTACCATTTCATAAGATATGTTCTGGAAGATGAACTGTTAAAGTTGGAAAAGATACATACTAGTCAGAATATTGTAGACATGTTGACAAAGGTAGTAACCAGAGAGAAACTAAGTTCCTTTTTAGTTTCAGTTGGCCTTGAAGCATGAAGGTGAAGAAGATAAATTTGCCAAGTCCAAGGTTTAAATCATAGTCCAACAAGTGCAATAGCGGTGGATTTATTGTGATCAGTCTCCAAGTGGGAGATTGTTGGTTGTGGAGCCTGATCTTACAAATTCAAAGATGTTATTGTTCATTTGTGTTTGTACCTCAATTTTACTGCACACTCGTCCCAACAGGGGGGTGTAGGGGAAATGCCCCCAAGAAAGGGGGTTTGGGGGTGAAGCCCTCGAAAGAAAGTTTTGGTATTTTTGTTGGACAACAGTTTACGGGCCCATGGTATTGGGTGACTTGTGGTATTTTCCAATGGTATTTCCCCTATAAAAGGAAATCATTATGACTATGCATTGTATTATAGAATTGTAAAACAATCTCTGTGATTGTGTGAGAGAGTGAAGAGGAAGTGTAGCGAAGTTGCTGCAGGTTGTATCCCTTCATTTTGTTGGATGATATAATAATAAAGGACTGGAAATTTCTATGTGGATGTAGCCCACATTGGGTGAACCATGTTATATCTCTGTCTCTCTTGTAATGTGTTTTAATATTTACATCTTGTTTATTGTTTATTTTTATTGCTCAGGGATCTTGTTTTTATAACACTCTCGGCTCATACTCATATACTTTTTTTTAATTAAAATATCAGATGGTTTTAGACAAGCTTGAGAAAATTTCTTAAAACATGTTGTGGTGCTAGGGATATTTAAAAAATTTCAAGTTTTATTATGGGTTGGACTGCATAATATCCTTTTAGAATATTAGGGTCATGTGGCTTTAATTGATATAGGCAATTCATTGGGTACATACTTATCCTTGGCTTCAGAACTAGTCATTATTATTTCACTGCCTATTATAAAGCCTGATTTTGACCTAGGCAACTAAACTGTGCTTCACCTGTGTTGTACCTCCTTTGCTTATTATTTTTTAAACTCTGTTATATGGATTGTGTATGGATTATGGAACTAGATATATATGAAAACTTGTGAATAAGTTAAATTGTTATGATAATAATGAAAATAGTGATACAATGTTTCCCTAGCATGCTCAATAACCTAGATAAATGTGGTACATGGATATTGACTTATAATATGCTTGGACATGAAATGTTAAGTAGCATTATATCAATTTATGATCCATATAAATCATAAATCAATTTGTTTAATTTTCTCATCAATGATGACAAGATAATTAAAAGTAAATAGTTAAAAGATTATGCGTGATCTTGTGTCTAGAAACTAACCCACGTGTTAAATGGGTTAAGCGATAGTTGGATACGTACAAAAGTTATTTCGATCACATGGAATTCAAAAGAGGAATGGTATTATAATAAGGAATTATTTTGAGGGTAATTATTACTTTCATTACTATGATGTGCAGGCATGTGCAGTTCTCCAGACAACACAATGCCCAAATTGGTTATTCAACGACAAAGCTCTAATAATCATAATAACAACACAGTATGTTGATGCAGGGTGTTGAACCTCATTCTACTATGGGGGATGGAGTAATTACCCATCATTTATAATCCATATGGACATCAGTGGCCACCCACCTAGTACACTAGCTCAAAACATAGTTTTCCTTCTTGACAATCTTTTTATAGTTTTTTGGGTCCTAAGCTTTCAAGTCTATTTTGAGTCCCAAAACCATGTTGTTTTGGAATGAAAACACCCAATAGATAAACAAATGCATGTATTGGTACATTCAGAATGTGTAATTCTTGGCTAGACCTTTCCAACGAGATACCATTCCAACGGGATACCAAGCACCCCAAATGGTGATTGTATGCAAAAATTACGCCCGCAGGAAGTTGACATATCAACAAAGCACAACGGGGCTCACAAAAATTTTGGTGTTTCATATTCTATGGTTAAGGTTTTTGGTGTTTAAGGTTTCCTCATTGATGTTTTTTGTTAAAAGGCCCTTTTGGCATCATTGTAACTCAGCTTCTTACGAATGAGAGTAGCTACCACATATATTCTTAAAGATCAAGTACCACCATTATAAATATTTTGTATTCTGCATTTTATAATCTATTCTATTTCATTAAGCTATGGAGTTTGAGTTTTTAATGTATCAATGTGTTCTTTGCAATGTGTGTGTGTGTGTGTGTTTTTCTATACACATTCTTTCATTTCATTCTCACACAAAATTGGATAAGTGGTATCAGAGTGGTCTAATCTTTATTTGTTTCTCCATGCATGTCCCTAAGGAGGTCAGAGTATAAGGATTTAGGACTCAAGCTACTTGAGCCTTTGAAAGACAGACTTGAAGAAAATGACGATTTCCCATGATCAAAGTAAAGAGAGATGAGGGAGCAAGAGACCCTATTAAGATGTTGCTCGAGGAATCCCTGGTGCAACAGAGGGATGAGATGATAAACAACTTTGCCCAAATCCTATGACAGATGATGACAACAATAGATTCATCTTTGTAAAGTGGCCACTTCATAGGTACATCCCCCTTTAAGGTATAAGTTAATCTTGATATTCTTGTATTTGAAGGTCATATAGATGCAAATGCTTTGGAAAAATAGCTAAATATTCTAGAAGAGTATTTCTTTGTACACAATTTGTTTGATAGGGAAAAAATCACCTTTGCACTCCTTAATGTTGTCCCCCATGTCAAAAGTTGGCGGGAAACTTACTATGAGAAAAACTTCACAGAGGGGCGTGAACTATTTGGGGAAATCTCACTTGGGCTTCTTTTGTGGATGCCATGAAGGAACCTATTGGAACCTATGATGAACGATACATGAGATGGACCACACTATGTTAGGAGAGGGACCAAACAGTGTTAGATTTCACAAATACATTCCATACCTTGTGCACCAAGCTGGGTATCAAAGACTCTTAGCGACATCTATTTCTAAAATACCATGGGGGATTACATAGGCACATCCAAACCAAAATGGAGTTTCTATACATATTGTTGCTAGGATTTGCTCATCGTTGTCATGTAAAAATCGAGCATAAAATTTAAGCAAAAGAATAAGTAGGAGTTCAAGTCTACAAATTCACCACAATAGAAGAATGGAAAAGGAAACCCCGACTCACAAAACAAAGGGAAAGGAAAGGATAACCATACTCAAGGCAACCTTTATAAGAAACAAGAAAAGAAGGGTAATGGGAAGGTGAATAAGGACATCGAGAAGTGGTGCAAGTTCCACAAAATCCCCTGGCACAACACCGGTATGAATGTCGTTGAAAGTAGTCATTGGTGGTCAAGATTTTGATCGTAACTCCGATTATGATTTAGAAACTAGAGTCATAGTCACAGACAAGGGAAAATGGATCATTGATGCAGAACCCAGTGCCATGGTCCCTAACATAAAGTTCCAACCAAGCGATCCTGAAGAGCCAAAGGAAGGTGAGGAACTCTTCCACTCACAAATGTGGGTGAAGGGTTCTCCAATACATTTTGTTGTTGATAGTGGGAGTCAAAAGAACTTGAAAGCAAGGGAAATTGTGAAAAAGTTGAAATTGCAGACAACACTACACGCACATTCGTACAACATTGGTTGGATAAGCCAGGGTTTTGACATATGCGTCAATCAACAATGTTGTCTTCCCTATGACATCAATCCCTTAAAATATGAGGTATATTGTGAAATTACACCTCTTGAAGTTTGTAATGTTCTTTTAGGACAACCATATATGCGGAAATGGCATGTTGTATATGAGTGTCACCCACTTAGTGTCATTGTTTCTTTGGGAAAATAAATCTATAGGATACTAGAGGTCATTCCTACTACTAAAACCTCATTGATGTTATCTAAGAAGTGTAGCAAGATGATCTCCCGGATGGGAAAATTCATGATCTTCATGAACCATTGTGGAAGTGAATAGAAGGTTAGTGCAACATCCATGACCTCTACCCAATATATTTCCCTACAATAGAAGCAGGTGGACAAAGTAGTGGAAGAATACAAATATCTTTTCACCTCACCCTCCGGGGTGCCTCTATACTAATAGGTCAAACATTTAATTGTTTCAACTAATGTGCCTATACCTAACGACCTAGTATACTGGTGCTCCATTATGAAGAAATCAAGCACCAGATTCATCAGTTACTCCAAAAGGGGCACATTCGACCGATATCCTCACCTTGTGGAGACCAATTGTGTTGGTGTAGAAGAAGGATGGTACATAGCGACTCTGCATTGATTATAGAGCTCTCGACAAAATCATAGTCAAGAATCACTATCCAATCCCACAGATTGTTGATCTTCTCGACCGGCTCAATAGGGTTAAGTTTTTAAGTAAGATTGATTTGAAGTTCATATACCACTATGTCCGAATTAAGAAAACCAATGTCTGAAAGACAACCTTTGAGTCTAGAAAAGGTGTTTTTGGGTGGTTGGTTATGCCTTTCAGCTTAACTAATGATCCAAAAAATTTCAAGAGGACGGTGGATGATATCTTGCATCCATTCATCAATTATTTTGTCATAGTATATCTAGACAACATCCTCATCGTCAACAAGAATTGGGATGAGCATTTTCAATACATTCAATGGGTCCTTAGCACCCTACGACAACACAAATTATATGTTAGTCTAGAGAAATGCTCTTTTGGCATGCAAAAAATCCAATATTTGGGTTACACCATGGATGATCATGGTGTGGATGTGGATCTAGACAAGATCTAAGTCATTCACAATTGGTCAGTCCCAACAACCATAACTGAGCTCCATAGTTTCTTTGGCCTCACCAACTTGTATCGCAGGTTCGTGTAGGGTTTCTTATATATCGCTTGACCCCTAAACAAATTGACCAAGGGTGGGTCCAAAGCTATGTGTGATAATGATAAGCCATAAAAAAATACATTTGAGGATATGACACCACTTATGTTCAACACTAGTACTCACTTTACTAGATCTGCCACAACCCTTTAAGATTGAGACAGATGCTTCAGACTATGATATTGGCATAGTTCTCAGTAAACATGGCCATCTAATGGATTACCATAGTGAGACACTCTCAACTGCAATCTAAAAATGCCACACTTGTGACAAATAAATGTATTCCATCGTCCAAGCTTGTTGTCAATGGAAGCATTGCATTATAGGAAAAGAGACGATCATCCACACTAATCACAAGCCACTACAGTTCATGCAAACACAAGTGAAGTTACATAATGATATCCACCAAAATTGGTCCAATTTATTACATCAATTCCACTTAAACATCAAATATAAAAGGGAAGCACAAATCGAGTAGTCAATTTCCTGATTTGACCTATAGTTGTAGCATTAACAACGATGGTCAAATCTTATGGCCATGAGACCTCAGGATGGTCCTAACTATATGACAACAATCTTGATTTTGCTACCACTTATCAAACACGATGTGTAGGAACACAAGCTACAAACTTTCATCTCCAAGATGGATTGTTATGTCATCTAGGCCATCTCCATGTTCCTTCAAATGAGCGTGTGAAGATGATTTGGAAATATCATTACAGTTAGGTGGCAGGGAACTTTGGCATATAAAAGATAGTAGTGGTACCAAAAAAATAATTTTATTGGTCGAAGCTCCGATAGGATGTTAGCAAGTATATCCAATCATGCACTACCTATGCCATCCCCCATCCCACCATTAAGAAGTAAGGGTTGTACACCCCTCAGTTTATTCCCAATAAGCCCTATAAATCCATATCCATGGATTACATGACATGAATACCTTCAACCAAACATGGTAATGACTATGTATTTATGGTCATTGATTGCTTCTCTAACATGGTTATTTTGACATCCTGCAAGAAGAGTATCATAGTCAATGCTATTGCTAAGCTCTTCTTTGAATGTATTTGGTTTCATTTTGAGCTAACAATGACTATCAATTTGGATTAGGACAACTAGATCTTGAGTACTTTTTGGTCTAGCCTATGTTCCCTAATGGACACTAAGGTCACCAAATCATCTGCCTTCAACCCAAAAACCAATGGAGAGACAGAGGTGATAAATAGGATGATTGTGCATATTATGAGAATGTACAATTCTAAATCCCTACACATGGGATGAGAATATTTCATATGTTCAACATAACTACAACATAGCCCTTTCATAACTCTACTCGCCACAACCCTTTTCAGGTGTGCTTGGGGATCCAAACCATTGGACCCAATTGATGTAGCTTTTCCCATTTCATTCACAAGAGGAATCTAACCATGCTCAAAATGAGGTTGACAAGGAAACCAAATTTATAGAATAGATTCATCACATCCGCCAACAACTCCATGACAATTTGGAGAAAGCCAATGCCAAATACATGCAATGACATTACCTTCATCGGGTTCCACACAAGTTCCAGGTAGGAAACAATGTTTGGTTGCATTTATAGAAATATCATCTCATGCGACCCCATCGAAAGCTTCAACAAATTCAATATGGCACTGTTGGCGGGCATGATGTGTAGTTAGCTGGAAAATCCTACAAGGTAGTCAACACAAGGAGATAACCCAACCAAAGGCTTCGAATTGTTCCCACGCAGATAATACTCTATCCTCGAGCTGTTTGAAATGGCTAAATCATATGGATATGAGGCATCCACTAGCACGAGGTTTTATTAGATCTATGAGATCTACTGTAAGGATCAAATGAGAATGATAAAAGAAGTGATATCTAACTAACTGCTTAAAGACACTTAAACAAGGTAGGAAAATTTAGAAATAATATTGTTGCGAAATATAACAGATGAAAATAACTATTGCTTAACATGCAAACATGGGAATCAATATTACTCTTTTTGACTATATTAAGACTAAATCATCAAATAAAATTTCCAAGAATTTTGTCTGAAGTATTAGAGATATGCAGCAAACCCAAGAGACAATATTAATTCACAAATTAATATTAAGATATTTACATCTGATCATCAATGGCATAATGATAACATACACTAAACCAACACATTCGCTCAATGTACATTACATATCTTAATTCTAGTATAGAAACATCAACACAAGAGCCAACATGTAAAATAAATATGACAGTCAGTGAGCTAAATAGATTTAGGAGATAAGCTAAAATTCATTAAAAACATTCAATGAATAACCATGGAACATAATATGGGATCAATGCAATTTTATTAATATGCAAAACATTACAAAGTAGTAAAACCACAAACTTCCCTGTTATGTTTCGGGTAGTCTTGTCTCCTTTGCATTCCTTAAGCTTTTTCTCTGAAAAGTCCCCCTTTCTACTTGAGAAATTACATCCTTAAATAAGATTACAGATTTTACAAGAAAGGAAAAATTTACCAAAATGTGGGATTACAAAATCAAATAGTTTTTAGGATTGGCCAAGGGTGGAACGCCACTTGGCATATAGATCCATAAGCTCATCGATCTCGTTGAAATGGGTATGCCTGGATTTTTGTTTTACAAATTAGAGAGGAAATCTCCCTCTTTTTGATTTTTCTCCACTCTTTCATGAACACCTGTAATCGGGCTATCGAGGCATGAGGAACCTCGATCCATCTCTTGATTTCTGGTACCGTGAGATGACTCATTTGATGGATTAGTTCCTTGTAATCATCAAAAAACTGTTCCACCTGTTCCAACTGAAGCTTAGGCGAAGGTTCCTGACCAATAGGCTCCAAGAGAGGCAAGTACAAATAAGCTAGTAAATTTTCAGAATCTGACTACCTTTGCTTGCAATATTTTTGCCCTTCACTGATCAAAGTTTGCACTGAATCATAGATACCTTCCCATGTCTCAATAGTAACCTCAGTGGTTTTGGATTGCAGGCTGTCCAAGATCGGTATATCATGTGTTTTCTCTTTAATATGCTTCTTTTGTCCTGTCACCTATTCAAAAGCCGTAGATGTTGTCCTTATGCAATCATGGTGGGTTTTGAGGGTTTCAAAGTGCTTATCAAACTCTTCATACAACCCTTGTATCTCATAGAAACAAGTGTACATATCTACCATGCCCTGTCGAAAATCTTGATGCACTCTACATAGTACCTGTTTGAGTTATTTTGGAGTCAGGCCTAGAAAGGAGGAAGATTTAGAAGCTAGTTGGGCATCTTTCAACTGCTGATTAATGAGGACAATTTGTTAACCTTGCTTATAATTTAGAACATCCACATTTCCAAGTTGTAGTTTAAGTTGCTCAGCTTTCTCTTGCCAGTGCCGAACTGTTTCTTCATGCTTCTGCTTTAGTTGGTTAATTTCTTGTTCATTTTTCTGCTCTACTGTAGACAAATCCAGTTTGGATTCCTACAATTCTTTCTCTTTATCACCTAGGACCAAACTAAGTTGTGAAACTGAGTCAAAATTGGCACTTGCAAAGACTCCCATGACAGCTGTTGTGCCCAATGCTCCTTGTTGAATGTCAGTGCTATATGAATTCCGAATAACCTGATTAAAATAAGGCACCTATTTGGCAGAACTTTACCTGGCTCTCTTTGCTCCTCTCTTTACCACAACTTTTTCCTTTTTTCTACAATAGTATTTTTCCATTGATACCACCGCAACCTCTCCAAAATCTGTCATCACTTTTGACGATGAAGTGGTCTAGTGGTGGATAGTAACCAAGGGATCACTTCGGGTTTGGTTTAAGGGAATTTATATGCTAAGGGGAGGGATATTCATAGGAGTAGAAGAAGGGGTGAAAGTAAGGGATGTAGAAGAATCAGATATAGGCAAAGATTCTTTGTGAAGAAGAGTCATAGAGGCAAAAGGATTGTTCTCTTGGGAAAGTTGGGGAATTGGGGACGTTGTGATAGGGTGAGGTGGTGAAAGGGGAGGACGATAAGTATGAATAGGCGAGTCAACTGAAACTGTGGGAATTCCAGTAGTAGCTGCCATAATTGGTGAGAAATTTATCTTAGAATAGGATTTTTGGGAAGATGATGTACCTACCATACTCGAAAAAACTTGGAGCCTGGGAATGGATGACAAAAGGGTGGTCATAACAGCCTCTGGGTTAGCAGCAGGGTCTTCTTCCTAGTCCAGATCACTATGCACATCATGAACTTCAATCTAGGATGAGGATAAAGAAATTACCTTTTGTGTAGAAGGTTCTTGCACAGGGGCTTGCTCTTGTTTAACAATAGGGAGCAAAGGCATTGACTTTTCTTTTACGGGCTCTTCTTTCATTTTAGTCTGATCTTCACTCTCTTGAACCTTTTGTTTCTTAGGGTGGGTTTCAGTTATCTTTGTGTGGGTCTGTAGTTGGGAGCTGATTAATTCAAGATTTCTCTTGAGTTCTTCCCCTACCTATAGTGTATCATCCATTGTGGTAAGACGAGGACTGGATGGGCCTTCAAGAACATTTTTACCTTTGTCCTTGGTTAGAGCAACGAGGGAAGCAACAGAACTTGTTGCATGTTCTGTTGTCTCCTTTTTTGTTTTCTCTTTCTGAAGACTTTCCTTTACCTCGAATTTATCCTGCCTTTCACGAATAATTCGTACCTTAAGATCCTTCTGATATTTGTATAAATGAGACTTAGGATCTGGATCAATGACCTTATTCATGGCTTCCTGAAAATCTGTAGCCGCTTGGAACATGGAATCATCAGGATCACTTTCATGCACATAATGAAATTTAACATATTCATGTGTAAAGTGGTTCGACAAATAATCCATTGGGTTGTGCATTCTTTTGGATGCCTCCCCCAAATTGATAACATAAATTTCCTTTTTGAGCAAGGATGCATGGGTAGGGTTCTGTAACACAAGAGCGTCAAGAGATACAGGAAATTTGGGCCAAGCCCTCTTCTTTTGCTTTGTCAACTCGAGAAAAACTCCATTGATAACAATTTGGTAAGCAAATTCTTGCAGCACCATGTAGTGGGGAACTATTCTTGGAAGCAGGTGTACTGTATTGTTGCCCCAAATTCTTATGTAAGAGAAATATTATCCTACGTACCAGTCGCCATACAATGAAACTAGTGCCCTAGGATCTTCCAAGATCGCAGGAGCATCAGTCTTGAAAATTTTGAAATACATTGACCCAAGAAATAGTTCACACAGCTCATATACTCGTGGGATGAAATTACTTTCCCACATATCATAACAATATATATTCACGAGTGGGGATTTATTGTCCCAATACCAATTTAGATCCGGGAAAGAGGAGGATGTGCAGAATGCATCCATCACAAACCTTGACATGTAGAAAGATGAATTTCAGTTATCCAAGGTTTTCTGATACTTATCAATTTCATCTTGCAAATTGCAAGACAAAATTTGCCCCCAATTGAAAGAATCATTTGTGAGAAAAATATGGTGCGCCATAGGAACCCATTGTGCCCTGAACGAAGAACAGTTTGGTAACCCATACAACCTACAAAACATAGTTGCCAATAACGAGAAACGCTCTTTGAACCAAGAAATTGGGTATTCCAGCAATGAATTAGGAATAACCAGTGTTGGGTCTTGCAACCAAGACTTTACCACTTCTTCATAATTGAACTTGGAGAGGGTTTCATTGAAAAATTTCGACGAGAGAAGTTGTTTGGGAAGTTGAGGGTCCCATAGCATAAGCCCTAGTGAATATCTTAGGATAGAACAAAGCAACAAGGATATTATTTGTGTCATGAAATGAGCACCCCTTAGGGTCGACATGGTCCAATTCCCACTTGATAGGGTCTGTGTAAGGCATGAATGGAGGTCTAGCAGCGATGCAATGAATATGGGAATTACAAATTTGAAGATAAGCATGCTAGTCATGGGTGACCGAGGAAAAATATTTATTATTAAAGATGGAGTAAATTCTGTAACAGTCTATATATGAGGCATTAGACATGCACCCACTAGTGTCAGTAAACACAACAACATTGGGGTCTTTGTTCTTCTGCTCCTGAAGAGCGGTTTTTGACCTAGTGTTCCTAGATGTTGTGGATGCCTTCTCTGATTGGATCTTGGCCACCATGTTTGATAATGACACAAGCTCAATTACAACAGAAAAAATGGCCAGGCAGTGAAAAATTACTGGTGAAAAACTCTCAGAAGACCATAAGTCTGTGCGTTGGGAAATGGAGAAATGCACAGTAAAAACCTTCGACATAGTGAAAAAGCACAGGAAAAATGGTAAAAAACATTTGTAACTTTGAAATTTAAAAACCCAAAACCAAATGATTAAAAGAATCTGGGTCGTGTATTTCATATGTATGGACGGCTGAGATTGAGGCGGTGGAATAGGACATAGGATTTGACAAGGTTCAATTTTCATGGTTTCCGATTTCCAATTTCCAAAATTTGGGAATCACAAATCTGGAAACGATCATTTAGTCAAAAAAGAATGTGGGATCTTCGGTTTCCAATATAGGAAAGAAAAAATTGGAAATTGGAAAGATGAACAATATCATAAATAAAAAATGATGTTTTAGATATCCGGGATCCGAAATATCAAAAATCGCAAATCGAGAACCCAACAACTCATTTTAACAAAAACCCAATTTTTCGATTTCTGACACCCGAAAATAGGAAATCAGAGAATGGACTATTCTTTATTTGAAAATATAGTATTTTCGATATCCGAAATGTCGAAAATCGGAAATCACGAATACACCAAATAACTTTAACAAAAACTGGAATTTCTGGTTTTAGATATTCAAAAATCGGAAATAGGAAATCGAAAATCAAAACATAGAGTGTTCCTTATTAGAAAACATAAATTTTTAGGAATCCAAAATGTTGAAACTCAGAAATCGACAAACTGACTTCAACATACCTCCTAAAAAGGGATTTCTGCTTTCCGATTTTGGAAGCGGGGAATTAGAAACTTTATAAAAAGTTTGAAAATACATAACAAAGTATCGAAAATTGAAAAAAACAAACGTTTACTGAAGGAATTTATTCAATCCAAACCAGACAACAAAGAACTTACAACTTGATAGTTTTCCCGAGGGATGAATGGCTAAATAAAACTTACTCAATGGGTGTCCCTATTTTGATGATTCAAAATGGGGATCTATTGCAGGTAGCAACAAATGGCAACTTGCTGGGGAGAAGCAGTTATCTATGGCACCTTCTTCATGAAATTTTGAAGAAAACATGTCAGTATAAAGATATCGAGTTTAACAATAAACTCAAATGAGAAACAACCCGATCTATTAAATAAAAATACCTAATTGATATCACACACACCTGTGATCATTGATAATGATACTCAACAGATTGGAAAGATGTAAAAATGCTAAAACATCCCTGTGAAGAAATATCAGTGATAAGCAGTTAAAGATAAGCTGTTGTAGAAAACCTTAGGTTTGTGTCATGACCTTCAAACCAAAATCAGCTGGGTAATAGGATTTCTTTATTTTGAATTTCAACAAAACCTTCTTCTCCTCTTCGTTTTTTTTTGGGGGATCAACCCAATTGTGTCAAGAACATTGTCCTGTTAGGGAACAATGCCATACACAGACTTTACTTGCAAACTAAACAAGCTAGCTCCGTCAAGAGACTCCCTGTCTTTTGTTTTTTTACACCAAAAGCAATTACCATGGCTTGGTAACCACCTATCAGTAATTTCAGTCCAAGTATCATCCATGAACATGGTCAGGCCGACTTGTGATAAGAATTCCTGTCATTGAGCACAAAGAGATAAATCTTTTGTTATCAAGAATAATTTATTGTGATGCTTGAACTACAAGCCACTACACTGGCTTGGGAACCAGCTAATGGTAATGTCATTCACAAATTGTGAACATGATAGGCTGGCTTGTAATAAGACCCCCTATCTTGTAGGTTACATTCATTTGAGGTATCTGTTTATTTTGGTTCCAGATGACAAGGGTGAGATTAGAAGAAAACTGAAGGTTAGAGAAACTATTGAATATGTACTACTATAATCACCATAATATCAGGCAAGAATGCAAAAGTGTGTTCAACAACTTCCCCATGATTATGAGGATAGTAAAGATAATGATCATCATAAATGTGGATTTCAGTATAGATAAAGCCAATAATAGATCAAGGATTTCTTTCCCAGAAGGATATTAGTCCAAACCCAAGTAAGAGTTCCTGACATATTAAGATCCAAACTCTTAGTAGAAGTTTTTGGGATAAACTTCTTTACCAACATGCATAAGTTGCTGTGGGCATATCAAGTCACTTAATAGAAAGAAAAAAAAAACAAAGCAAATCCAACCAAAAAAATTCACACCAATCAAAACCAAAAATTATGCACAGGTAAGTAAAACTTACCTCAAGAGAAGTATTTATTGAGGAGCTGGACATTTATCGGAAAGGTGTTAGTAACACCTTCCAATGTTTGCAAGTGGAAAGTACTAGGGCCGAGCTTTTATGTAATAATGAACGGCCCTAACCACAGATGTCAAAAATTTGTGTAGTCTCATTTGACCTTGTGGGGCTTGTCCCACTTGAGTACTAGATCCTCAATCTCAAATTGATGATTCATGGATGACTTATCATCAAACCACCTTTTAACCAATTATTGATGATGGTACAACTTGTTCCTAGACCTTTCCCTTTCTTCTTCTAATTTAAGAAGGGTATCGATTCTATCTTGTAAAGGGGAAGAAACAATATCTTGTGAACAAGACTGAGCAATGTGTAATGATGGAAGCAGAAGGTTTGGTGGTATGCCAACTTCTTTTCGTAGACCAAATAGTAGGAAGAATTACCAATGACAACTTTAGGAGTTATTCTATCTTCCCATAAAGCATTGAAGAGTTTAGTATGCCAATCCATGTGGTTATTAGCTATAGTATTCTTAAGAATATTGATCAAATTATTATTATAGGATTCTACCAGGCCATTACCTCATGGGTAATAATTAGCAGAGTATTTAACCTTTATCCCTTTCTCAAGGGCACACCGAGTGAGATTAATAGAGTTAAAATAAAAAGCATTGTCAAAAACCAAAGAGTCAGGTACTCCAAACCTGGTAAGGATATTACTCTCCAAGAAATATGTGATCGAGTTAGTGTTAGCAACCTTTAATGGGATTGCTTCCACCCAACGGGTAAAATAATCAGTTGAAGTCAGAATATACTTGTGCTGCAATGAGGAATGAGGAGAGATAGGACCAACAAAATCTAGTCCCCACTGATGAAATGGGTACTGGACCATTACAGGTTGTAGAGGAAAGGTCGGCTTCTTTAATTTGCTAACTCATTTTTGGCATGGTTCACATTTCCTAGCAAGGTTATAAGCATCTTTGAACAAGGTAGGCTAATAATATCCTGCTCTTAATACCTCGTGGGCCGTGGTTTTTCCAAAGTAATGTCCACCTGCAGGTGCTGCATGTAAATCAACCAAAAGTTTCTCAGCTTCTGGTTTTTCCAGGAACCTAAGAAAGACACCATCATAATTCTTGCGAAACAACACATTATAAACAAATTGGTAAGGTGTTTCTTTGAGTCTCAAGGTCCTACACTTTTTAATGCCAAGGGTTGGAGGGGCATACACATGATTGAGATAAAATCTAATGTCATCATACCATTCGGACGATGGAGCAGTAATGACATGAATAACATCAGTTGACACTTCTTCTTCATAAACCGTTTATTTTTTGGTTTGGAACATTGGATTGGGTTGCCAACAAGCATAAACCCTGCCCTTTTACCATTTTGGTAGGTTTTATCTCCAAGTCATAATACTAGAGCGCAATCATCCAGTGAGCTCTTTTTTCTCCCAACTCTTTCCGAATCAGCACGTTTCTTACTACTGTGTATGGGACTATCACCTTTGTCTTCGATTTTAGCAGATAGGGCCTAAAATATTTCACAGTCTTATAGATAGTATGGGCTTGTTTGTCTATATGTGTATAATTCAATTATGCTCCTTTGAATGTGGAGCTCATAAAATACATAGGGATTTCAACATGTTCGTCGTTTCTCTGTGTGAGCATAGCAGCATATGAAACGTCAGTGGAAAAAGTGTATAATACAAAATCTCTTGAAAAATCAAGAGGCAACAATGCGGGAGACTCCATAATGGCCTTCTTGATTCTTTTAAACAAATCTTTCTGTACATCCGAACACTTAAGTATATCGCCCTTCTTTACCAAGTCTTGAAGAGGTCTGATAATCTGTGTAAAGTTAGGGACAAATATTCTGACAATGTTAATCTTTCCTTGGAAAGACTGCATAGCTTTTTTCGATCCTGGAAGATCAATTTTTTCAATTGCTTCCACCCTTTCAGGGTTAATGATTGTTCCATCTTTAGAAACAATGAATCATAGAAGTTTACCTTCAGGGACTACAAAAACCAATTTCTTTGAGTTCAAATAAATGCTATATTTTCTGCACCTATCAAAAACATGTCTCAAAGCCAGCAAATGATATTGTCTTTTCTTAGTAAAAATATTAATATCATTTAAATATACAACAACGGAGCTTTGTAACAAACCTCGGAAAGCTATATCCATAGCTATCTGAAAGTTGGCACCATCATTAATCATCCTGAAGGGCATCCTCCTGTAGGAAAAAGTGCCCTAGGGTGTCCTGAAAGAGGTTTTCAGTTGATCAGAATTTCTCCCTAGAGCCTGGTTATACCATGGAAAACCATCAAGGAGAGAGAACATCTCTGCACCCGATACCGTTTGTAAGATCTATTCCATGGATGGAACTGGATAGTTGTCCTTTTCGAAAGCTCTATTGAGATTCCTGAAATCCACACATAGTTTGATTTCTCCATTTTTCTCATGAACAGGAACTAAATTAGAAATCCATTGTGTATGTCTGACAGGAAAAACAATTCTTGCCTTTAGAAGTTTATCAATTTCTTTCTTTATGGAAGGCTCTAGACTTGGATGGATTTTCCTTAACTTCTGTTGATATGGCTTAATATCAGGTTGTAATGGTATATTGTGATGGATGATGGATGGATCAAAAGTCTTTAGATCATCATAGGTCCATGCAAACACATATTTATATTCTTTACACAATTTGACTAAAGCCCTTTCTTCTTCGGGAGAACAAGTAAGGCCTATATTGATGAACTGAGGATTGTGTTCAATACCTAAGTTGACAATATTGTGATTAAGAGTAGAACTCTGTGTTTATCAATTAGGATTACCTCTGAATTTATCTTGCAAATCGTAAATTCTTTCTAAGTTCAAAACCAACTTGGGAATCAAGTTGGAAGGAAAGACATTATTAGACAAGGATTCCTCGTGTTCAACCTCATCTATGGAAAAGTCCTTAAAGGTATCATGTGCTATGAGGAAATATAGAATTCAAACTTCATCATCAAATATCTTCTAATTGGTAATGTTGTCTGGTATGGAAGTCCTATACATGAGTTCTATGGAAAAAGTTTCAGGAGGGAGACCTTTTGGTGGGATGAGTCTGGATGCAATATTTGCCAATAGGTCAGCATCAAAGTTTTGTGATTTGGGGACATAATTAATATTAAAATTTTGGAAAGAATTAGTCATATCCCTCACTAATTTTTGATAGTTCAAAAGAAGAGGAGCTAAGCAATGAATCTGGTTCCTTACCTATTTTACTATGATCTCCGAGTCTCCATAGCATTGGATGATATCATCTCCCAAATCAATTGCTTTCTTAAGTCCTTGTACCAATTCTTCATATTCTACAATATTATAGGTGCACTAGAATTCTAATCTATAGGCAATCATCCATTTTGCACCTTTAAGGTCTACGAGCACACAACCAACACCAACACCGTATTTGGACCTGGATCCATAAAAAAAAGAGTGCCCATGAAGTAAATATAATCTAAAATTCGTATTAACATTATACACATTATGCACAATCTCACCAACAAACGAAATAAACTTACAGTTATCTATATTGGACAATTTGTCGACATTTCAATTCAGAGAGATATCAATAAAGTAGGTGTCAAAAGTGTAATGTTCAATGACTAAATTTACAAAAACTGGAGGTTCAACTTGATCATTGAGATTAGTGTTTATTTGTTTCATAAGAGGCTCCCTATTTATCTTAATCTGATTGGGCCTCCCATTGTATGGTAGCCATAAGTGAGACCAGTCTATGGCAAAATATCCCTTTATTTTTCAGACCAATTTCTGCTTAACCACATACCACAAGTTTTTGGTACATCAGCTACTACAATGTCTATTGTTTGATGTATTCTAGGATCAATAGACAATGTTAAAAGAACATTTTTCAGCTCACCCAATAGTTTTACCCTGGATTTATCTAGCTATACTATCTGGGTAGGGTAAGATTCCCATACGGAATTTAACTTTCTGCATACTGAAACAAGCATAACATTTGAAGACGCTCCCGAGTCGGTCATACAGTTATGAACATTCCTATTGAAAATCTCAAAAGCCAGCAGGAAAGGTGGAACCTTCTTAATAGGATATTTTTGGGACTCAGGTTGTGTACAAACTTCTAAATTATGGTTTTGAGCTTCTCTTGACCTATTCAATACCATGTTCTTGGAAAACCATCTCTGATAGATGGTATCTAAAGAAGTTCAAAAAGAGAGATGTTAGCTTTATACCTTTTTAGATCATCTATAAGAATGCACTCAACCTCATGAATTACCTTTTATTTCATCGGGGTTGTCTTTCCTATTGTCTGTGGAGATGTTGTTGGTGGAGTTCCTTGTGGTGTTAAGCCTTTACTCCTCATATTATAGGAATGATGCAGATCGAAGACAGCTTCCTTATCCTCTTCTTGTTCTTCTTTGGCCATAAGCAGCTCTGAAAAACAATTAACAATATTGATAAATGGATCATGTTCATTATTAGGGGGTATAGTTTCTGCAATTTCCTGTCTACTATCATTTTGTGTATTTGGAGGAGCAGAGGTTAGGGATTGGATTTGGAAATAGAGTAAATATCATCGGAAGTAAGTGCTTCCCGAGGGTTTGGAGGCAGTTGATTTAAAGGGGGTTGATAAGGTCTCTTAGGCTGTGGCCTGACCTGACCTCTATTATTTCCCTGGTTATCACCACTTGCCCTTTTGAGATCGACCATATCGTTGGACAACCTTTGCAACAATTTCTTCATGTTGTCTATTTTATAAGGGTATTTATCTAATATTGTGGGCTTAGGGACATGCTCTTGCCTTCTCCTGGAAGTAGAAGGTCTTTCAGGTTCATGGTCTGGATTGTCTTTAAGACCATACATGTCTTTTTCTACAACACAAGCCTCAACGAAGGAATGTTGTAGGGTTGTCTTCTGAGCACGTTTGACCCACATAACAATGGTTGTAGGCAAACCATTAATGTAATATTCTATCAGCAATTCATCAGTAGGGAGGAGTGTAGTAGGGATCCTGTTTTTTAAGTAGGAAAACGTCTGATTATAATCTCTCACTCCTTCTTTAGGCTTGATTCTAAAAGATGATAACTCAATCACCAAATCTTCGGGGGTACTATCATCTCCGAAATTTTGGTGAAATAATGTTCCAATTTGTTGCCAGGAATTGATAGAGGCGGATTCTAATGCAAAATAACAAGTCGACACTTGCCCTTCGAAAGTATAAGGAAATAACCTACATACAATATCCTCATGAATTACGTTTCTCAATCTTATAGCCTACATGTAACTCTTAATATGGTCTTATGTAGGAGTTCTATCATTTGGATCGAATTTAGGCATCCATTTCTCAGGGTTCTTAGTGAGTTTGTGTAATTTTCCTGGGACAAAAACTGCATCTAACTCCAACCAAGGTCTATTGAGCTCGTTTTCCATATTTTCTCCTGGAGCTTCCTGTTCTTCTAGTAAATTTTTAGATGGATGTTCTAAAGACTTCGAGGAAGACTCACTGTTTGAGGATTCTTCGGAAGAAGAAGATGATGAAGGGGCTGTTGTAGGTGGTGAACCATCAAAAAGCCGAGGTGGATCTTCTGGGGTTTGATCCTTCTAATCAAATAGCTGGTTTGTCTGGATCTTGGGGTCTACTGGTTGTTCAAGGGTATTTTTAACACTTGCACTCACAAGAGAAGAGTGTCCTGAGGGTAAGGCATTTGCGAGGCTTTGATTAAGTTCGACTCTCTGCTCAATCCTTGTAGCT
Organism: Pseudotsuga menziesii; assembly: GCA_001517045.1. Taxonomy (NCBI): domain Eukaryota; kingdom Viridiplantae; phylum Streptophyta; class Pinopsida; order Pinales; family Pinaceae; genus Pseudotsuga; species Pseudotsuga menziesii. The sequence goes on from LPNX011203324.1 coordinate 359,518, forward strand.
TGGTCTTGAGTGTGTTTTGACAACTGTTCAAGTGTTAGGGTTCCCCTTGTTGGTGAAACAAAGAGAATTTGCAGTGGATTACCAGGAACAATTTGTACAAAAGAAGTGGGAGGGATGGTGGTTAGGTCTTCCACAGGTCATGTTGTAGACATAGAATCTTGTATGTGACTTCTAGTAATGATAGGTGATCTGTTCGGAGGAGGTTTAATAGGGTTTAGCTTTGACATATTTCAGAATGACCCTCCTTCTAGCGCCATTTGTTGATGGGCCTGATGTGTAGTTAGCTGGAAAATCCTACAAGGCATTCAACATAAGGAGATAACCCTGCCAAAGGCTTCGAATCATTCCCACGCAGACAAGACTCTATCCTTGAGTTGTTTGAAATGGATAAATCATATGGATACGAGGTCTCCACTATCATGAGGTTTTATTAGATCTATTGTCAATTTTTTCATATGCTAGACTAGATTCAATAGTATTGAATTCAAAATCACAGCAACATATCAAGAATCACTGATAGAAACACAATCACAAGATAGACACAACATTTATCCTGGGAAACCCTCAAGGGGAAGAAAACCCAACAAAAAATTCCTCTATATAAGATGTATAAAAGACAACCTCGAAAACAATTGTTCTCCTCCTTCTATTGAGTCTCTCTCTCTCTCCTACGCTCTACACAAGTGAGTGAGTCTGTGTGTTCTAATAAGAACCATAGCTCCTCTATTTATACTAATTGTTAATTGACTTTTTGCACTATACAAGTCGGCCCCAATAAACTGACTGGGCCAACTTTATCTAGGAATACTCAAAACCGTATATTATATTATTAATTGGGGTACTAAAGACCCAACATAAGAGGAGGCTTTACCTCATGACTCTATGATGACCAAATACATTAGTAAAACCCCGTCAAAGGAATAATAACATCTCCGTAGGGTTACATCAGTAAAATACATTTAGAATATCCTTTGAAGTTATAATATTTCAACACTCCCCCTTAATGAGAAGGTTATTCTATTGATGACATCATCATAGACTATAGGAGAACACAGAGACAATTACAATAGTACATTGAGGAGATACATCTATACATCACAGGAAGTTTTTCACAATTAGTAACTCGGAACAATTACTCTTCATCTTCTACATCACATGATCACTTGATCTATTCTTTGCAGCAATGCATCGATATTTCGATCCTTTGCAGTAGTACTTCAATCTTCATGATCCTTTGCAGCAACACTTCGATCTTCTCGATCCTTTGCAGCAACACTTCGATCCTTTTGATCCTTTGCAGCAGCACTTCGATCCTTTCGATCCTTTGCAGCAACACTTCGATCTTCTCAATTGTTTTTCCACCATGCTACCTGTAGTACACATGATCTATTTGGGGGATGATCAATCCCTATCACTTTAGGACATATGTCCAAGGATGATGAAATCCACACATGATCCAATTACGGGATGATCAATCCCTATCAATTTAGGACATAAGTCCAAGGATGATGCAGTCATCCATCAGCATGATCCATGAAATCGATGAGCTAAATCGTCTACAACTAAATGTAGATTTGGACTGCACCTAGTGCCGATCCATAGCCCATCCATACCACACAAGTTAGGACCACTCACAAGTGAGTGTTATACTACGTCGTCCATGAGGACTCATCATAGAGAATCCATACCACACAGGTTAGGACCACTCCCAAGCGAGTGTTACTCTATGGAATATGCATATGAATGTAGCTATACTCTCCACATAAGAGTATCATCTGCACAGTAGATATCAACTACATACATAATGTTAGTCCTAGCATCCGTGAGGACTCATCATAGAGAATCCATACCACATAGGTTAGGACCACTCCGAAGCAAGTGTTAACTCTAGGGAATCTACATATGAATGTAGCTATACTCTCCACATAAGAGTATCATCTGTAGAGCAGAACACAATTGCATACACAATGTCAGTCCTGGCATCCGTGAGGACTCATCATAGAGAATCCATACCACATAGGTTAGGACCACTCCCAAGCGAGTGTTAACTCTATGGAATCTACATATGAATGTAGCTATACTCTCCACATAAGAGTATCATCTGCAGAGCAAATCTAGACATTACTCCCCCTTTCCTGGGAATTTTTTTATATCATCAACCTGCTCCCCATTTGATCGAGGAGGGTTCATGTCTCCGACCTGATGTTCCTTTTTCAAAGATGGTCCATCATTTGTAGTCCCATCACTTCTCCTCCTTGTGAGGAAAGTCCTTCTGAACCACACCAAGCTTGTCGTGAAAATACTCAAACTTCATTTGAGAGAGAGGCTTGGTCAATATATCAACAACTTGCTCATCGACACCCACATACTAGAGCTTGATGGTTCCCTTTTGTACCATATCCCTTATATAGAAATATCATATTTCTATATGCTTCGATTTTTCATGGAGCACCAAATTTTATGTCATCTTTATACAACTCTGGTTGTCACAGAAAATTACTGTAGTGTCCACCTCCATGTCAAATCTTCCTAACATCAACTTTCAAATACTTATTGCTTCAAAACAAGTGGAGCAAGCTGCAATATACTCTGCTTCAGCTGTGCTGAGAGCAACACTGGACTGTTTCTTACTAAACCATGAGATCATGGTGGATCCCACACAATAACATCCACCTGATGTGCTTTTCCTGTCTGCAACACTTCCTACCTAACCTGAATCCGTATATCCATGCAAATTGTAGTCATGATCTCCTCCATAGTACAATCCCAAATCAATCATACCTTTTAGGTACCTCAGCACATGCTGTGCAGCTATTAAGTGAACCCATCTAGGCTTAACTAGATACTAACTCAAGGTGTTCATAGCAAAGAATATATATGGACTTGTGTTCGTCAGATACATCAATGACCCAAAAATGTGTCTGTAGTGAGTCATGTCTACTAGCTCATATGTCTCATCAGACAACAGTTTTAAGTTGGTGTCCATGGGTATGGCCATCAATTTATAATCCAACATATCAAATATTTTCAAGATTTCTACTACATACTTTCCTTGATTCAAAAAATTCCTTTTGGGCTCTGCCACACTTCCAACCCTAGGAAATAATGCATTAATGCAAGATCTTTCATATTGAACTATTCAACTAGCTTCTTGCAATCCTTGATCTATTTCTCATTTCCAGTCAAAAAGAGATCATCCACATACAGTAATAGTATGACTGGTTCATCATCCATAATCTTCATATAAATATTAGGATCAACTTTACTCTTGGTAAAGCCCATGCTTGTCAAGAAGCTATCTATTTTGCCATACCAAGCTCTGGGAGCTTGTTTCAGTCCATACAGAGCCTTTTTCAACTTGCATACATGAGTTGCTCTGTCTTCGAATTCAAATCCTTGTGGCTGCTCAATGTAAACCTCTTCCTCAATCACACCATTAAGGAAGGCTATCTTTACATCCATTTGGTGCAAGTTCCATTTCATCATGGAGGCAAGTTCCATGATAGTTTTGATGGAAGTGTACCTTGCTTACTGGAGAAAATGTCTCTTCATAATCGATTCCTTCTTTCTAAGAGAATCCTCTAGCCACAAATCTTGCTTTGTACTTTTCAATACTTCCATCCGCAACATGTTTTATCTTGTAGATCCATTTCAAAGAAACCACACTCTTGTTTTCTAGTTTGGGAACTATATCCCAAACATCATTCTTCATGATCGACTGGTATTCCTCTGTCATTGCTTCAACCCATTCTTTCTTCTGTGCAACTTCCTCATAGATGTTGGGTTCTTGGTCTACAAGATCACACATCAAAGCTACATAACTATAATATGGATTTGATCTCTTGCTGGTTCTTGTGGAACCTTCTGGTGCTCCATATATTTATGCTTCTTGTATTATTTCTCTTACCCAAGCAGGTTTTCTCTTTCGAGAGATATCCATAGTTGGGGGATCCTGAGGTTCTAGCATGTCATGGTATTCTGATGCTACTATTTCAGGAGTTGGTTCAGCTTCTGTCCTTCTGGGACGTTCATCTTCTTCACGTATTTCTTCAAGATGACACCTTCTTATGGAGAGAAACTTCCTATGGATTGGGGTGTACCACAACAGACAGATAGACCGCATAAATCAATCCCTTCCCAATATGCAAGAGAAACCAAACATCTAACACTAAAGGATCTCGAATCATACCTTATTCGGAATTTGAAGTAGACCCCCATTGAGCTTTTTCCAATCCCACTTGCGCTAGTAATTTTCTCTCAACAACAACAAACAAGACAATCATGCTATATAATATGGTGTTAGATCCACTCTAGCATATATAATCAACAATGTATAAGCAATTAAACATATCCATGGATTCAATATTCATTCAAATGCACATGATTGGACAGGGAAATATATTTCTATTAATCAGATCAGAAATTACACACGTGACAACCTCTATCGGCACGTCTGCGAACCAGAGAAACTGAGTCCTCCACCACCTCAATCCTCCATCTCTCGATAGCAAGCTCACAAGAAAAGGCAAGCTTGGGAAGAACACAAAGTGATCCAAAGGGACAAAGGGATGCAAACTCAAGTATAAGCAAGCTACGACAACAATGGAATATAGTTTCCTTGCTCTTCAGTTCCTCCTCTTCAATGTATCCAAGGGGTTCCTTATATAGAACTCCAAAGGGGTAATGGAGGGTCAAATCCGAGTGATCTCAAGGCATATGGAAGGCCAAGAGTCAATTGGTTTGGACACACATTAGGGAAAACTCCAAAAATATTTGGACTTATGCACACATCCCGATGTATGCGGGTTTGAGGTCAATATCCGCATATACATGGGAGTATAGGATTAAAAGTCACGTACAACAATAAACAAGTGTTTTTAGGGATGATCTTGGAAGCTTCAAAGTATAATATTAGTCCATGGGGTCCAAAGAGTCAACAGAGGGACATGGAAGGCCATGAATATGTGATCAACCATGTGTGGTAAAATCAACTGTAACAGATGCCCCCTAATGTGTGATGTCAAAGGGGTAACATGATGGCCGAAATACATTATAAATCTATCCTAGAAGTGGAGTGATGAACAACCAGGTGGAAGAACCATCCATCCATCAGTATAGTATAATAATCAATCTCTGGATATGACTGCAAATACATATAGTAGTCCTGGATACATAAGAGTACAATGGCCATGAATAGGCATGATATACAAAATGTGACATGTGTGGTCATCACCACGTACAATATATAATAGAGCAGAATCTCCATGATGAAGATATACAATGGATCAAGATCTCCATAGAAGCTAAAGATATACAATGGATCAAGATCTCCATAATGGTTGAAGATATCTGACATACACTGGAATCAAATCACGAGAGCTGACATCTCATGAACACTGGCACGATCAAGGAGGTAGCATATGTGGAATGCCATCAATCTGGAAAGTCTTCTACACAAAATGCTATGAGTACATGTCCTACTATGTGAATATAGGTATTGAGGTCGAACATAGTAGTCCATCGTCTGATTACCGGTCATTGATGTATACCGTTAACAAACGCGAGATCACCCACTGATAATGAAAATGGAAATCATGGTACTAGAGTGCAATATAACAAGTGTGAATAAATGTGTTGAGGTCAAACACTTGGAAGAATCCATCGATTAGGGGACATTGATGTATTCCCAAAACTATCGATGGCGAGAGAACCTACCACTGATGACTGTAAGTCTCAAGGCACTCAAATGACTCTAGAACCTACCATTGATGACTATAAGTCTCAAGGCACTCAAATGACTCTAGAACCTACCATTCATGACTATAAGTCTCAAGGCATTCAAATTACTCTAAACTCCTATCCCAAAATAAATGATCTAAAGTCGATTGGATGGAATCCACCAGAAGGAGGGCATCAAGGTATCCCCCATCAACCAACACGAGGTACTTAGCAACACTGTATAATGTGGAAGGACTCGAACAAGATGTGCACGAACCAGTAATAGTATTGGGAATGGTCGACATGCAAAGTCAATAAAACTGAGGAATGGTTGACTCAGTCTTCAACTTCCTTTGAACAAGAGCATACAGGAAAATGGTGATTGAAGATAAGTAGCATGGACTCGATATGCAAACTGGGACATAACTATGACGTAGGAGGCATCAACAAAGGCTACATAGGGATTGGAATCTTAACCAGTCGGTGGAGATAAAATTAGAGTAATGAGTAAAACTCCTAAAGCCAAACTAATAACCCAACCAATGGATGTGACATACAGTGCTCTGTTCAAAGGCGACACGACTCGACTGCTGCCAAAGATAACATCTTTTCTTGTCCAAATTTTTGGTTATTTTTTATTTTTTTTGGACTTTTTCAAATATTTTGAAAATCTTGAAAAAGAATAAAAGTGCTTTATAGTTACAAATATAGGAGGAGACGAGTGTCAGGGGTCACAAAAGCTAGGTAGAAGCAACGGAACATACCTATGCTCAATTCAAGGAAACATGTGCAGGATAACTGTTGATGTAATTGTAACTTCGGAATGTATTTCACTTGTATTTCTTATCTATTGTAACCCAATGTTTATTCTGGGATGTTATCATGTTATTTCATGCCCCGAAATTTCGATCGAGAGAATCAATATTGTAAACAAGTCATGTCAAGTCATTGTGGGTAACCCTCCTATTGTCTAAGGGTTAAAGTCCCCGTAGTTTTGGGGCACTAGGGTTATGAGACTCTCCTAGTAGAGGTTGGCCCTAGTAGGGTTTTAGTCATGCTAGGATTAGTAGAAATAGAGAGCTGGACTCTCTATTTAGCATACAACACAAACACACTCAAGTGTAGTGCATAGTTGAGGAAGAAGAAGACACTGGGACTAGATGAGAAGAAGGTTAATGTTGTCGGGAGAGCAGCTTACTGTTTTGTGGTTTTACCTTTTGTGCTGATTCTATCTCTAAGGAAGTTGCAAGGTTTTCTCCATTTATGGTTTCCTTGAGGAAAAACACTGTGTTCATTATCTCTTGATTTTGATTGTTGTACTTGTTGTTCTCTCAGTGAAAGATCCTAACATAATGCTAGCTTGAATGTTGAAAAACTAACATGGTATCAGAGCGAACCTGAGAAGAAGACACTGTGCAATTGCGAGAACTAGGGCTTCCTACTTTGTGGATCTCTCTCCATAGATTTTCAGCAAAAGTAAGGTGGAATAAATCTCCTCTTTAGGGCGCATCTTTCTGTCTAAGCAGAATCCAATTCTGAGGTTTTTCAGTTTTGGACCCAACACTACTACCAGAAATTAGGGATTTTCACAGAAGAGGGATTTTTCAGTGAGCCCATGCTTGGATTGATATTCTCCCCAAAATCGAAGTTAGGGATAAATTTCAAGGCATTTGGTTGGACAGAACTCTGGAAAAGCAAAACCCTAATTTGCTCCTGAACCAGCTCTGCAGGATTTCAACTCAAAATTGAGATCCGACATCTTGACCTGGTAAGATCTAAAATCTTTTGTATTTCCATTTGAGGTTCTCAGTTAATATGTCTCATCATACCAAGCTTGATGAAAATCTTGAGGGAGTTGATAACTTCTGAGCCTGGAAGTATAGGATCTCCCTGGTCCTGGAAGAGAATGAGTTAGACTCCTACATCCACGAGGAGGTTCCAGTTCTAGAGGGAGATGAGGCTAAGGCCTTGCATAAGAAGAAGTTGGTTATGGAAAAGAGAATCATTGCTGATTCTATCAAGGATCATCTCATACCATAGGTGCCCTCCCTAAAGACACCTAAAGCTATGTTTGATGCCCTAACCAAATTGTTTGAAGGAAAGAACATAAACCGGAAGATGACTCTGAGAAACCAAATAAAGAATGTGAAGATTCAGAATGCAGAAACAATCCAGTCTTACTTCACAAGAGTTTCTCAGATCAAGGAACAACTAGAAGCAGTTGATGAAGAAGTGGAAAATGCAGAGATTGTGATGACTACCTTGAATGGCCTCCCTAGGTCATGGGATTCTTTCATCCAAGGAATCTGTGCTAGAAAGAAGTTAGTCAAGTTCAGCAGACTATGGGAAGAGTGTTCTCAAGAAGAAGCTTGGATAGCAGCTCGAGAAGAAAACATGGGAAGTGAAGATCAAGCTCTCACGGTACACTCCAAGTCAACAAAAAGAAGATCTCATCACCATAGAGGTAAGTCCTATAAAAAAAAAGGATTTATCTAGAGTCATATGTTATACATGTGATGAAGCAGGACATTATGCAAAGAATTGTCTTAAGAAACCAAAGCTAACAAAGAAGAGCAACAAAAGAAGACATCATGCTCATGTTGCAGAGGATGATGAACCATCCAAGAAGAGAACCAGATATGAAAGTGAAGATTCTTCAAGCGAGGATGAATATGTTTTGATCTCTGCTCTCATAGGAAACATTACTCATGGAAGCAATGATTGGCTCATAGATAGCGGGGCTTCCAAACATATGACACGATTCAAGGAATCCTTTGTAAGACTGTCAGAACATGAATCACCTCACAAGGTGAAGCTAGGAGATGACTACCAATATCCAATAAAAGGTAGTGGGGAATCTTCCTATAAACTAGACTCTAGAAAGTATCTAACAATGAAGGAAGTATTGTTTGTGCCAGGACTCAAGAAGAACCTCCTCTCCATATCGACATTAGATGCAAAAGGAATGTGGGTTGCATTCATAGATTATCAAGTCATCATGTGGCCAAAAGGAAAGACTATTGATGATGCAATAGTGATTGGTGAACAAGAAGGAGGTTTGTACAAATTAAAGGGTAATCTAGAACAAGCCTTGGTCCATGACACAGTAGATCCAAGTGAACTTTGGCATAGAAGGATTGCACATGTGCATTACAGAGCACTACCTATTGCAAGCAAAGCTGTTGAAGGTCTTCCAGAAATCCAAGCAAAACATGATGGGGTCTGCAAAGGATGTGCGGAAGGAAAGAATACAAAGAAGACATTTCCAAGCAGCGAAAGCAAAGCAAAAGGAATCTTGGAAATCATCCACTCCGATGTATGCGGTCCTATGTCATCAAACTCACTAAGCGGGTATGCATATTATGTTTCCTTTATTGATGATTTTTCTAGGAAGACATGGGTTTACTTCATGAAGAACAAAGACGAAGTATTCAGAAAGTTCAAGGAATTCAAAGCCTTGATCGAGAATCACAATGAAAAGAAGATCAAGACTTTTCGATCAGATAATGGCGGAGAATTCACTTCAAATGAATTTAAAGAGCTATGCAAAGAATTAGGGATTAAGAGGGAGTTGTCCACTCCTTATAATCCACAACAAAATGGGATTGCGGAAAGGAAGAATAGAAATATCATGGAAGTTGCAAGAGCAATGCTTCATGATCAAGACCTTCCTATGCATCGTTGGGCGGAAGCTGCCCGAATAGTGGTGTATGTACAGAACCGTACTCCACATAGAGTACTCAAGAACAAGACTCCTGAAGAAGTCTTCTCTAACAAGAAACCAAAAGTCAGCCATCTCAGAATATTTGGCTGTCCAGTGTACATACACATTCCAAAAGAGAAGAGGACTAAATTAGATCCTTCAGGAAAGAAGGGTATATTTGTGGGATACTCTGAAAGCTCGAAGGCTTACAGAATATACTTCCTAGGATTCAAGAAGATTAACATCTACAGTGATGTGACATTTGATGAAGATACAACTTACAACAAATCCAGAAAGAAACCTGCTGAATAATCCAAAGAAGCAGAAGCACCCAGAGTTCATGATACAACCATGAACGAAGAAGATCGAGAATTTGAAGAACCACAAATACTTGTAGATCCACCTCTGGAGAAGAATCCTCATAAGAGGAAACCTGATTGGGTACAAGAATTTATCCAAGGTGCAGAAAGATATGGGGCTCTAGAAGAGAATCACAAAGAAAGAAAGAGGACCAAATCCTGCTCCAAGTATGTAGCTTTACTATGTGATTTCATTGATAAAGAACCTTCCAGTTATGAAGAAGCGGTAGAACAGAAAGAATGGAAGGATGCTATGATCGAAGAATACCAATCGATCATGAAGAATGATGTTTGGGATGTTGTCCCAAGACCAGAAGGGAAGTCAGTTGTAACTTCCAAATGGATCTACAAGATCAAGCATGCTGCAGACGATAGCATTGAAAAATATAAGGCAAGATTTGTGGCTCAGGGTTTCTCTCAGAAACAAGGAATAGATTATTAAGAAACCTTTGCACCTGTAGCTAGATACACTTCCATCAGATTAATACTTGCTCTGGCTGCAGTAATGAAATGGAAGATACACTAGATGGATGTCAAGACTGCTTTCTTGAATGGTGTAGTGGAAGAGGAAGTGTATGTGGAACATTCACTCAGTTTTGAGACACATGACAGGGAGTCTCATGTGTGCAGATTGAAGAAAGCCCTGTATGGTTTGATACAGGCACCCAAGACATGGTACGGAAGAATTGACAGCTTTCTATCCAGTTTGGGCTTTACCAAGAGTAAAGCAGATTCCAACATGTACTACAAGGTTGAAAATGGAAACCCAATGATACTTGTACTATATGTAGATGATCTATTTGTGACAGGTATGGATGGGTTGATTACTGATACGAAGAGAAAGCTTGCTGCCAAGTTCGAGATGAAGGACTTGGGTATGATGCATTATTTTCTAGGTATGGAGGTGTGGCAGAGTGCAAATGGAATCTTCCTTGGACAAGGGAAGTATGCAGTAGAGATCCTGAAGAGGTTTGGGATGGTGGACTGTAAGGCTATGGCCACACCTATGGCATCGAACCTAAAGCTATTGAGTGATGCTTCATCAGAGTCGATTGATGCTGCTATGTATCGTCAGATGATTGGGTCCTTGATGTACTTGGTGAACATGAGACCAAACATTTTCTTTGCTATGAACAACTTGAGCTAGTTCTTGACAGATCTGAGAAATGTTCACTTGATTCCTGCAAAGCATATTCTGAGGTACCTGAGGGGTATAGTTGATTATGGGATCAAGTACGATGCAAATCAGAATATTAACCTGGAGGGTTATGTTGATTCAGATTGGGCAGGCAGTGCCATCGATAGGAAGAGAACTTCAGGGTGTTGCTTCAGTATGGGATCAGGTGTGATCTCTTGGTTTAGCAGGAAGCAATCCTGTGTGGCACTGAGTATAGCTGAATCAGAGTATGTCGCAACTTGTTCAGCTAGTTGTGAGGTAGTATGGCTGTGGAAGCTACTGTCTGATTTATTTGATCTCCAGATGGATGCTACTTGTATACATTGTGACAACCAAAGTTGTGTAAAGTTGTCAGAGAATCCAGTGTTTCATGACAAGTCGAAGCATATCGAGATCAAGTATCACTATATCAGGGATATGGTGCATAGAGGAGCAGTGAAGCTCCAATATGTTGCGACGGAGGGACAGATAGTTGATGTGTTGATGAAGCCATTTGCTAGGGTGAAGTTCGAGTACTTTAGGGAGAAGCTTGGTGTTCTCCAGATAGAGGTTTCCTCCAAGGGAAAGTGCTGAGATCCATAGCCATTCTGATGAGCAGGTCAGATGTAAGGGCTGAGCCATTCTGTCATGGCTAAAGGATTAAGTTCCTCCCATGTCATATGTGAGTGCTGGCCATTCTGATGAGTAGGTCATATGCAAGGGCTATCGCCATTCTGATGAGTAGGTTAGATGTAAGGGCTGTGCCATTCTGTCATGGCTAAAGGATTAAGTTCCTCCCATGTCAGATGTGAGTGCTAGCCATTCTGATGAGTAGGTCATATGTAAGGGCTACCACCATTCTGACGAGTAGGTCAGATGTAAGGGTTGTGCCATTCTGTCATGGCTAAAGGATTAAGTTCCTCCCATGTCAGATGTGAGTGCTAGCCATTCTGACGAGTAGGTCAGATGTAAGGGCTACCTCCATTATGACGAGTAGGTCAGATGTAAGGGTTGTGCCATTCTATCATGGTTAAAGGATTAAGTTCCTCCCATGTCAGATGTGAGTGCTGGCCATTCTGACGAGTATGTTAGATGTAAGGGCTACCGCCATTCTGACGAGTAGGTCAGATGTAAGGGCTACCAAAAACCTACGAGGAGGTAGGCATACACCTAGCATGAAAGAAGGCTAGTTCTGTAGAACTTCCTATGACGAGAAGAATCATGAGATAGCATATATGATGATGACCAAAGGAGATCCAGATCGAGCTATGATCTAGATCCAGTTATGATGACTCCGAGAGATCCAGATCGAGTGATGATCCAGATCCAGTCCAGTGATGATCCAGATCGAGTGATGATCTAGATCCAGTGATGATGTCTAGTTATGATGATCTAGATCAAGTGATGATCTAGATCCAGTGATGATGATCCAAATTGAGTGATGATTCAAATCCAGTGAGGATGATCCAGATCAAGTGATGATCTAGATCTAGAAAAGAAGATGGCATGAAGATAAAGATGACTTGAAGATGAAGATGACTTAGAGATGCAGATGACGAGAAAATCCAGAGAAGAAGACCAGTGATGAAAATTGTGTCGAGAGAATACCTTCCTAGTTAAGAGGGAGTGTTGATGTAATTGTAACTTTGGAATGTATTTCACTTGTATTTCTTATCTATTGTAACCCGATTTTTATTCCGGGATGTTATCATGTTATGTCATGCCCCGATGTTTCGATTGGGAGAATCAATAATTTAAACAAGTCATGTCAAGTGATTATGGGTAACCCTCCTATTGTCTAAGGGTTAAAGTCCTCGCAGTTCCAGGGCACTAGGGTTATTAGACTCTCCTAGTAGAGGTCGGCCCTAGTAGGGTTTTAGTCATGCTAGGATTAGTATAAATAGAGAGTTGGACTCTCTATTTAGCATACAACACAAACACACTCAAGTGTAGTGCATAGTTGAGGAAGAAGAAGACACTGGGACTAGATGAGAAGAAGGTTACTGCTATCGGGAGAGCATATTACTGTTTTGTGGTTTTAGCTTTTTTGCTGATTCTATCTCTAATGAAGTTGCGGGGTTTTCTCCATTTATGGTTTCCTCAAGGAAAAAAACTGTGTTCATTGTCTCTTGTGTTTGATTGCTGTACTTGTTGTTCTCTCTGTTAAATATCCTAACATAATGCTATATTGAATGTTGAAAAAATAACAATAACAACACTCAGGGGAAGGCCCCTTCCTGGTAAAAAATGGGGTATCAAGCTGTAAAAGATATTTAAAAATGCTCTGCCTTGCTAGACATGAGACAAGCTCGGGCTAAATGGCTAATAGTCAAAGTTAGCGAAGTCAACATAAGGCTCAATAAGGCAAGCAAAACTCATGACAATACAATTACAACTTGACATATACAAGGGTGTCCAGGGGGAAAGGACAGCATAAAGTTTAAGAGGAGTATGAAGCTCTTGCTCAAAGTCATGGTGGTACTATAAAAAGGACTCCCACACCCTAAAGGGGAAATGTCGGCATGGGCACCAAATGCAAAACAAGATCTAACTAGGGTACCCATGTATGGGAAAGCTCTACCATTCACAACATGTCACTTCTAAAAGCAACAAGAAGGTTCCATGACAAGATAGAATGGGTTCGTACCTAGGGTTAACATGAAACGGTCATAAGGTCATGCAAAATGCAAGTGGATATGAAATCCTAACCTAAATTCCAGTTTAGATATAATACATGTGATAGGCATGAATGGATCAAAACCTGGGAGAGAGTGTACAAAAATGGACCCTACATGACAACCATATTTGTCCAAAACAACCAAAAATAGTCAATAAAGAATCCAAACTATAGGATATAGGGAGGAATGATCATGAAAACTCCTCCCAAAGGAAACAATGCGGTGAATGATGGGACATAAAAAGGAAAGTAAGGTTTATACCAATCGTTCACGCATCCACTACCACCCCCATGAGGGTGACCACTGGTGTAAAGACCGAGAGAAGGGAGTCAACATCTTCCAAAAATGGAGTAGAAGGAGGAATGTGACCACTCCCAAATCTATGAGTACGGTAAGGGGCTGTGATGCCCCCAAGTCTGACACCAGGGTCCATACTAGGACCAAGGACAGGTGATAGGAAACCGGGCATGACAAAAATAAAAGGACCCAAAATCAAGAGAGCATAAATATACTCAAGTAACCGCAATCCCAAAGGCCAACTAGCGCATAAAGAGCATATTCCTAAGAAAATCTACAACCAAAATACAAGAAAACCAAGGGGAGGATATTTGAGCTCCTGAATGCAGCAGGTATGTCTCTCCTAAGAAAGGCTCGAAACTACCATATACTACAAGTGGAGGTACGTAACCAATTATAGTGGTCCTCAGCTTCAACGCATAAAGTGACTATGATTTCCGACCTCTACTTGGCCTGGACACTCATAGAATAACCTCTGTAAGTACCCCCTGTGATACCTAGGTAAGGAAACTAAGGTCACCCCTATATAATCAATGCTAAGTGGATAGTTGTCGGTGGTATCGATTGTATGGCCAGGGTAGCAAAGCACTCATCCCTCGAAAGAGCCCCTAGATACGAATACGAGTGCAGTGCCTCGTGCTTAACTCCCATGTAAGAGGAACATCCTGAGAAACACTAATTATACCAAGGATTTTACACTCTCACCTGGACAGACACCTAATTGTTTTGTTTAGTGGTCTTGGAGAATTAACTTACAATGAACTATTCCAAGACCCTAAAACCTAATCTTGTTGATGCACCCTAGAAAAGAAAAGAGTGTAATTCATTTTATTAAGCGTTGATTTTATTTGGCTATTATTACTCAAAGGGAAACAACCATGCAACCAATGACATTATGAATCAACAATGAAATAAATATGCACACCATAACAAACAATGCTAAGTGCAATCTTTGTCAAATGAAAAATAGGGTATGCCACTACATGAGATGCATACAAAATCATTCCTTCAATGTCAATGCAATCCTTCCTATATAAAATCCTAAATACAATCTCATCCAAGCAATCCAATGGAAGTACCTCCTCAAATCCATATCTAAGATGCAACTATTTTGTATTTTTCAATATAAAAGAATGAAAAATGCAAATAAAAGTCATCTAAAATTCTCAGTCTTTGCAGCAAGTGTTAACCCAAAAAATCCCTCACTTAGCTCTACATGGCCTACACCACCCAAGGACACCCATTCACGACCCTCCATTAGACCCCCACACCCTCAAAAAGGCTTAAGGATGAAGAAAAGGGCTTAAAACCCCCAAAAAGGAGCCTAAATATTTCTCCTAGGGGCTAAAGCCTCCAAAAAGGGGCTAAAACCCCTCAAAGGAGCCTAAAGCCCTAAAAGGAGCTAAATTTAGGATGGAAGGGGATAAAATCCCAAAAAAGGGGCTAAATCCAGGACGAAGGGCTTAAAACCCTAAAACCCCAAAAAAGCTATAAAAGGAGAGTGGGGGGTCACTCTCAAAACACTCCTCTCTTGCATACTGTTATGCTGCACGTGGATGCCTTGAGATCTCTTTGCCTCTCAAGCCACCCACATCCCCCTCTCTTCCACTCACATTCCCCCATTGAGCCATAGCTCCTCCTCCATTGCTGAGTGAGATAGAGAGGTGCTTCCTTCCAGCCAGGGCATGGTGGCCCATTTCACCAAAGGAGAGGTATAACATTCTTTGCTTCTATGTTTTGTTTAGTAGTTTAGTTGTTTTCTGACCCATGTCTCTTTGTAGGTTTGATTTCTAACATGTTTTTACAGGTTTTTAGTTTCTAATAGTTGTTTGCAGGTTGCTGGAGCTAACCCTAACAGTGTTTGCAGAGAGTTTTCCAGCCATTCCATATTTTTCTCTTCTTTCTGTTTCTTTTATTTTTGTCCATCCATTTTTACTACATTTTCCACATGCAGGAACCTACCCTTCTGTCCTATAGATAGAAGGGAGCCATTATTGCCCTTGTAGCAAGGAGAAATCCCTGCTACAGAACTGGCGACCATACCAGGTCGATCCCACAGGATCCCTGGTCCAAATTTTTAAAATTTCAAGTTTTTTCAATTTATGCCCTAGTTTTAGAAATTTCTTGTCAAAGCTAGCTTAGATTTAGTTTATTTCCAGTTTTTATTGTTGCCGAAGCCTATGCAAGGAAAATCCAAATCAGTTTGGCCACAATACAGGTTATTGTCGACCGGATCTGACTCAGGATCAGAAAAACCCCAAATCTGGGGTAGGTCGCACTTATCAAGCCTAAATAGGGGATTAGGTCACTCTTTTAGGCCTCACAGGCGTGATCAGGTCACCCTTTCCCCCCGAAAGGTGTGACTTCACTCAGAATAGCAGACCGCTTCTATCTGTGAAATCTATGCGACCCCCTCACCTGTTACTGGAAAAATTTTGCAACCCCCTCGCCAAAATTGACCCAAAATGTGTGGTCTGTCAATTAGAGGTTAAATTTCAGTTTAATAGGGACTGTCAGTGTGGCTCAGTTGCCTTTGTCCAGCACAGTAGTTTAATTTTAGTTTTTGTTACAATTTACTGCAATTTCTTGTACAAACAATGTGTAAATTACAAACAAATTTTAATGGCTTAATGAATGTAGCTTAACTAAAATCGACAATAAAATTAATAGTCTTTCTCACCCTTCCTCTTCTACCCAGTCATCACCCTTTGGGGTATTCTGGGATACGACGAAGGGCAAGCTCGTATAGTCCTAGGCCCTTCACTGAATATTGTTCTAAACCATTAAAAATGGATGACCTAGAAGGTAGAGGGGGTAGAGAAGGAGGGCTTCTCACAGTGCTAAGCATCCTCCCTGTTGACCAACCTTGCATCTAGGAGGTGACCTATGGATCTACAGATGGGATTAGTCCCATTGTATTGAGAGCCCAACACCTTCTCTTGGTTGAAGAGGAATATAGGTGTAAGGTAGTCATCTAGTTAGGCCATCAACATTCAGGGTTAAAAACTGTATCTGTTTACAAATTTTTGATTATTCACTGCTTGCACAATAATGATATGAACTCTACTACAATATGATGAATTCATAAACCATTTGCAAGCCACCTCATACCAGAAAGACAGAAAAACAAATACACCATACCAAGTAATCAACCCAACTCAGTTCATGACGCTGAGAGAGCCTTAAAATTTATCGATTTACTCTAAGTTCAAACAAATATGCAGTCTTTAAGGACATAAGTCCTTGACTGCTTCAACCATGGGAAGTACTTGAGCTCAGCCCAGAAACTCATTGTGAGGAGTACCACGGGAACCCCAAAGTAGCTGGCCGCTGAGAGGAATTGCCAAGCAAAACCGGCAACGACCCCCACCGATTGAGTAGAAATGCCCATGAGGAAAAATCCAAGCACTGTCTTCTGGCAGTCTTGGTGGTTGAGTGACCACCTATGGCCAATAGGAAGCCATTGAAATCGGGGTCCAAAAATCATTCCCATCAGTTTGATAAACATCTAACACAATTGATCCCCCACACTCTTCTTCACGCCTAAGAGGTGAACCACCACCATTCGGGACATTAAACCGACACCGTCGAAACCATTCTCAGTGATCTCCCACACCATCAGAAGGCTACACAGCCTCTGATTTAGATTCAAAACCATACTAGTATGAACCAGACCTCCATATTGCACCATCAAGCCCCACGGCCGGTGCAAATCCATATCCATTTTCTGGCATAACCATAGAAATTGGACCCATGTCCACATCACAACCTGTCACCAACAACCCTGCAGGTGGCCCAAGCACAGTCATGAAAACTATCATCAGTTAGCTGCCACCACCCATAGTGACTAGCCAAGCTGGCCCACTTACAACACACGAGGGTAGTGGCCCTTCCACACACACTGCCCCTCTTGCCACACAAGGGGGCAATGGACCATCAACTTACATTGCCCCTACTGTCACACATGGGGGCAATGGGGGCAATGTCCCCTCCACCCACACTATCCCTCCCACCAAAATTTGGGGCATTGGCCCATCTACAATGGAACAACCCATACCCCCAGTTATGCAGGTACTTTATGCACCTACAAACCCCACCACCATCCCTTCCCCATATCACATCAACTTGGGGTCCAGTATGCCTTTCATGGCTCGTCTTAACTTGCTTGATTTGGATCGATTGACAAACGACCCCATTCGCCATCAATATTTTTGGCCTCCAATGCCAACTAAGCTGCCATCAGACATACCCAAGTTTGAAGGCAAGGTAGGGGAATGTCCTCAGAACCATATTATGACATCCCATCTATGGTGCTCGTCCAACAACATCATAGATGATTCCATTAGGCTGAGGCTATTCCAACGCACCCTTACAGGTGTCGCGACCAAATGGTACATTGAGCTACTGCAGGCCAAATACCCAGATTGTAACTCCTTAGCTTTCATGTTCCTACAGTATTTCCATCTCCCTTTTAGATATGATGAAGGGGTGGAGATCCTTTTATCCTGTCACCAAAGCACTGTGACACATATAATCGACCGCATCCATGAGTGGCGGCGACATCGCAGCTTATGTAAAATCCAACTTGACAACATGATCTTCTTGGATTGGTTCGTCAAGACCTTGCTCCTGCCCATAGCAAAGGACATTGCATCTGAACGTCCCCAATTTGAAGAGAAGGCCATACTGAAATCCCAACAGTTTGACCTTATCTACGCCCAGTCTGGATATATGTACACCGTCATTCCAGACACCCCCCATCCAAACACCTCCTACCGGGATGCACCAAGGGCATCTCATGCTGCAGACAACATCATAGGTGCGGTCTCCCAACAACCACAACACTGTCTAACACCACCTACCATTACACCACAACCAAGCAACATTGCTAGTGTTGCTTACCAAAACCAAACAGCGGACTATGCCAGAATGATGTCCCAGTCCAGAGAAACAACTTCCTATGCACAACCTGCACCACTACAGCAGGCTCAAGCCATGGCATGGCCAACAAACCAGTACATGGGGCAAATGCCCACATTTGTGGGACCACAACCCACCCAAATTTATTATGCACCACCAGTGCAAGTGGTTCAACCCCCCGCCCCTGCTCAACCCGCTCCATTGGGACAAGTATTTGCACAACAAAACCATCCCAACTAGCCTGCCCCGAACAATCAACAAGGGTAAGCTAGAAATAATCATCCCTGGAACCAAGCCAATAACCAACCGTAGGGAGGCGGTCAACAACCAAATCCTCCCAACAATGCCGCAGCGAACCGACCTGCCCAAAACCCCCCACGACCAAATGCTCCTAGACGCAACGCGTCGTTGCACACAAACTAACCATGCACACTCTGTGAGGTCTATGGGCACTATACATTTGAGTGTCCCCTCATGGGTCACACCATGCAGGCCATTCAGAACGAGGTTCAACAGGCCGCAAATGCCATGAACCAAGCCCAACCCAACCCGACACCACAAGGGCCTCCCCCCATGGTGCTTCAAAACCCACTAACAGTCCAAGGATTGGTGGCAACCCCACCCCCTCCCCAAGCCAATCCCAATATTCCGGGGGCACCTCCGACAGCCGAAACAGGTGTTCACCACCCGCTGGCCATGATGACTGAAGAGGTCAACTTACAAACTAGACATAATTAGTACGGTACTGCCACCGAACCTGCTGACACATCAGCGGCATCAACGTCTAAAATAGTCAACCTACCTCTTCAGTTATCCCCATTCTTGTGCCCACCCATACGCAGAATTTCCAATAACGCCATGGCTAGAGCTGTAGTTAGCTATAGCATTGTGGATAACCTGGCCCAAACACCAACAACCGTGTCCACCCTGGAGGTACTCAAAACGTTCCCAATAGAGTGGAAAGTGTTACTAGCCACCCTGGGGGCCATAGACCCCTCTGAATTCAATTTTATCACATTCGACACGGAGAATGGAGAACCACGCATGCCATCGACCATCGCCTTCCAAATCTCGGTGTCTATTCGGAACTTGGTTGTGCACCAGTGCATAGTAGATGAGGGGGCATGTACGTGTGTTATGTCTACCCTGGTTTGGAAAAAACTGGGATCACCGATTCTACAACCATCCTCCACAACTCTGCAGGCTTATGATGGCCATCCCACTAAATCCCAAGGAATCCTCCCCCATTTCCCCATCACATTAGCCGGGAAGACAGTGCTGATCGACATAGAGGTCGTCAACGCTCAACTAGACTATAACCTTCTCCTCGGAAGAAGTTATATGTATGCCATGAGAGCGGCCGCATCAACTGTCTTCTGTCTCATGATGTTCGCCCACGAAGGAAAGATTGTGACAATTGATCAACTCACTTATCATGATCGACAAGGGTTAATGGCACCTGCCAACGTTATCCCTACCATCACCACCATTGAGCCACAAGGGATGACTACACATGCTAATGTCTTCCCTGCAACGAACACTATGGTTGACAACACACCAGCCTACCCATTGTTGAATGTGGGCCTTGGGTTGTTTGCCGATCCCACCATGATGGCTCTTTTCCCCTCAGTGTCACTGCCACTGACACAAAATGAGACTTGGACTTGTGCATGGTCTCATCCAGCACCGCTGCACCCAAAAACTAACCGCAGCCGTAGCCCCAACCACAACCACAACATCGTCTGTAGTCGCAACACCAACAACAACCACAACATCACCCACAACAGCAGCATTTCACACAGCCACAACCACAACCACATCCCCACATGTAACCGTCAGGGAGTTATCTAGTCTCATCTCTAGTCCATACGATTCCCTTCCTCTTCCCCCCGCCTGGTGTCATGAGCAAGCCAGTAATGGCCACCTTAAGCCTGCCCAACTTTACATTGGGAATTCCGATGTGGTATCTTGACCCACCGGCTCAACCAGCAATGCCCTAGGTTTTTTTAACCCCAGTGTAACCCATCACGGTCAAGTCTCACCCTCCACATGGTCCGCAAAATCCATCCACCACACCCGCACCCGCATCCCCCCACCCAAAAAGGGCCAGGGGAAAGAATGCCAAAGCCATCACAGAACCATGACAAGTCTTTCCTTGCGCCATCTGTGAGCAACAGGGCCATCCAACTCAGAGTTGCCCTGAAATCCCAATGATCCATGCGCATTTAGATGCCATGGATACAAATGAAAACATCCCTGTGGTTGAACTTCCAACCACACCAATAGTCAGAAACAAGGAATTGAGAACAAACCATGCTTGCGCCCTCTGTGGTTTGTATGGACATTACTCTCACCATTTCCAAGACCTGCTCGAATTTTGAATGGCTCTAGCTGACCTCCGTCAACATTCCCTTGATTCTGAAATCACCTTGATCGAAGAAGTGCACCCCCAACCAACTTCTTCAGACACCATGTCCATCTACATGATGCTCAGTTCAGCTAACCCGCTTATCTCCACCCCCAACAACGGTCCATCAGACCTGTCTCTTCGGTGCTTCAGCAATGATGAGGAGATACTTGAAGCTCTGACCGCCCCTGAATACCCATGGGATGACATGCACCATCGCTCATTCTTCCTCCCCGGAGAACTTGTGTCAGAGTCTGACCAGTTTTCCGTGGAGACCAAAGATTTCATCCATGGGAAAGTCAACTGGTTCAAGAACCCCATCCTGGAACCAAACGCCTTCGAAGAAGGGAACATGGCCAACATTTCACCCACCATCAAAATCGACATCTCAACCAATTTTGGGATTGTTGAAGAAATCATGCTAGGGGCATCTTGCTCCCCGGAAGAGGTCGCTACCTACAAAGCTCTCATCCAAGAATGTCACAACATATTTGCCTGGTCGTACACTGAAATGACTGACTTAGATCCATCCATCGTGGAACACCACATCGACACATGGCCCGATGTGGCACTCATACACCAAAAGAAATGACCCATTCACCCTTCCAAAGTGGCCGCGGTTAAAGCCGAGATAGAGAAGCTGCACACAGTCGGCTTCATCTACCCCATTGCCTACACCACTTGGGTTTCTAATCCTGTTCCCATGAATAAAAAATAGGGTACCATTCATGTTTGCATAGACTTTCATGATCTGAATGGGGCATGTCCCAAAGACAACTTCCCCACACCCTTCATGGATCAGATCATCGATGCGTGCGCCGGACATGAGGCCTTTTCCTTCATGGACGGGTTTTCTGGCTATAACCAAATCCAAATCTGGAAAGAAGACCGTTATAAGACGACATTCACAACCCCATGGGGCACATTCACATATCGAGTCATGCCCTTTGGCCTGAAAAATGTTGGAACCACCTTCCAGTGCACCATGACACACTGCTTCCACGACCTCGTTCACATTATGTTGGTATGTCTCGACAACCTCATTGAACGGTCGCAAAAGCAAACAAAGCACATAGACGACTTGCAACAAGTCTTCCTACAATGTCGCAAGTACGGAATCCACTTGAACCCTTTCAAGTGTGTTTTCTGTGTCCCAATGGGCCGTCTACAAGGATTCATCGTGTCACACAAAGGAATGACCGTTGATCCCTAGAAAGCCCAAAGGACTTTCCCTCTAACATCACCCCTTTGAGTGACAATGTCACAACTTGTATTATAGTCTTTCTCCTTTTTTGTTTTACATGTTTTTCAAAAACTTAATCTTATGCATTGTTTCCTCTCATTGCTCTAGATGGATTACACCTCAAACCAGTATATGGGATTCGCTGATGGAGCAAGCAGATGGTCTCTGAACCTCGCCTCGACTGCATGGGTCATCTACTCCCCATCGCACGAGTTGATCCACATCGACGAAATATGCGTGGGCACCATGACCAACAACTAGACAGAATATGATGGTATCAATGGCCTCTTGGCCGTCACTCTCCAGTTAGGCATTCACCATCTTGATGTCTTCTTAGACTCCCAACTACTTATTTCTCAGTTGAACAAATACTATCACGTATGTAATCCCTGCCTCTTTAAAAAATTCCTGTGTACTAAATAGATGGTTAGAACATTTGAATCCATCACATTCACACATGTTCCCAGAAACCTCAACAGCATCGCAGATCAAATGGCTAATGATATTCTAAATTGGCATATTCACAATTGCATATAGGAAACATACAACCACAACATCATGCATAATCATATTAAAAAATACACACACAGTGTAATAATACATCACATAGGCATTCCATAGCATCATAAAAAACTCACATAATAAAACCATAAAAGAGCATCCACGTGCGCCAAAAATATATATAGATAAATAGATAAGTCGCATGTCTACAACATGTCCAATACAAATACGAGAAGCCACATATGCTTTCTCAGCAGGATATACATAGTGACACAAAAACCCCTAAGTGCACCAATGCACTAGGGGCAGCCCCACTAGGCTACTAATCCAATTTAGACTCATCATTTGACTCACTGTCATCATCTTCCTCAGAGGACTCATCCTCTGCAGGAAGATCACCTCTCGCCGCCCAACGAAAGTGCTCACAAGCCATAGCCATCTTCCTCATCACACCAATCCACTCTGGAGGAAGGTTGTGAATAGCGACAATCATCTCACTACTCAGATGCTACCAGCCATCATCTGAGACCCTAGTAGCAAGCCACTCTAGATACGGCAACACTCCATCCATCTCACGCCGTCGCCTGTGGGAGCTCCCAGCAGGAACCGCCACAAGAGCTATGGTAACTACCCACCTCCGATGCCCGGGCGACGAGCGAGGACCAATATATGCACACACAAATAAGGACCCCATCAATCCAGACATACAATTATCAACTAGCTGAAACTACACTATGTATAAATATGAACACAAAAACATCACACATACATACCAGTTGGTCCCCACGCCTGACCGGGAGGTCGAGGCATATCGGGGTCCCCTTGATAGTCCATACCTGTGTACGGGTACTCCTTGATCACCACTGGAAGCTGTCGCCATTGCTCTAATAGCTCCTTAGTAAAAAAGTGTCCCACTTTGCTGCTACCCTCTTGGATCATCATCTAACACCATCGGTACATCCGTGGCTCCCGTGGACCACTATCCTACACAGCCTGGTGTGGACACAGTGTACGTACTTTCTCAAAAAAGAAAGCACACAGGAAGGAGCCAAAACAAAATCCTGCTCCAGATGACTTCGACTTGTTCAGCTAACGTCGAACAACCTGAAGGTACATCTGGCCCCACCCATAGTACATGCCCCCTATAGCACGCTCTACTAGCTGAAGCTTCCCTCCAGAGATCTTGTGGCTCCCTATGGAACCCAAGATACGTAGTAATAGTGTCTCCAGCACCAATGTCGACAAATCCTCAATGTCACACATCAGGACATAGGAGCCACACACATATGCCATAGCGTAACAATGCCTATCACACAGCTCCTCCATTGTCTCCCCTCGAGACAACACAAGTGCCAAATCACCAACCACTCCCAACATAGGGAGCCCAATAAGGAGGTACACATCTGCCAGTGCAATGTCGATACACTGGCCTTGAAAGAGGAACACCTCCTTGTCAACATCCCAGAAACTCACTAATGTTTGCAGTAGCAAAGCTAGGCTCTTCATGAGGGGTATCCTCATGAACTTCAACAATCCACAACAGGCCAGTGTATCTCTCACATTCCCATCTCATAATGATGCCTCCCAAAGGTCTTTGCAGTCTCTCTCTCACCACTTGATCTCAACCATCCTGCACAAGCAAGAATCCAGATGTCAACCACAGCTATCATAAAAAAACACCCAATAGAGGCCAAGTCGCACCTGTTTGGGCCAAATGAACGACCAGGTCACACAAACAGGCCCCATAGATGCGATTAGGTCACACCTTTTCCTCGAAAAGGTGCGACTTGGCTCCATGAAACCCCAAACTACTCATGGAGGGCCTTCGGGTGACCAAATCCATAAAATAAACCACCAAAAAGATGAGATTCAGCGAGAGCTCCTACCTGCAAGTTGTGGCACTCGAAACCATCGATCAGATCAAGATAAATCAGCAAATGAAGATTTAGGGCCCACCTCTCCAACTCCACAATGAACAATGACAATGACACCTCATAAAGTGGACTCCACCCTTATATAGGCCCCATTTGACCTAATTTCTTCTGATCAACATAACAGGACCATACAGACTCCGTTTGAGACGTTGTTTGCACCATTGGTTTTAGAATTATGTCCTTTATCTCTTTATGAGACCATTGTCTCATGTTTAACAAATTAATTTCAGGACCATTTCCCATGAGTCACCTTGATTTACGAGCCATGACATAATGATGCAAGTGTCTATGGACCTGTACTTGTATCACACTTCTTGACCTCTACTCAAGCAAGTTCTCAGGCCACTGCCCGTTAAGGGTTACCATGTTTTTTAGTTTTGTTTTGTATTTTAACACAATTGTTTTTTCTATCCACTGCACCTTATGCGGCTCTTTGGACCATTGTCCACAAAATGATTTATTTTCCTTACATGTATTTGGCATAGAACTGCCCTCAGACTTGCACTCACATCACATGTAGTGAAGTCTGTCCACCGCAACACACACACATGCTCTCCTGACCTCTGTCTAAGAGACACCTCGGTTTGCATGCCTCTACTGCACCGAATCGCAAGCCTCTGCTGCGATCTATCCCATGCATGTATTTGTATGTTTGAGAGCCTTCTGTTCCATCCATACTGCGCGGATGACCTTTGGACCACTGTCCACCGTCCCAACATGGGGCATCACCTATCCCACTGCAATCGGTTTGTCATACTGGAGTTTTGTTTAAGCTCTTTTCTAACTCCTTAAAACAATTAAAAGATAGCCGAGTGCATTTGCTTCCTTTCCCGCTCGCTAAAGTATAGGAAAGGGTGTCTACATCGCCTCGTTTACCTCCTTTTGCGGACCATGTAGACAATCAAATGAAAATGACCCCTTTGGCATATTCAAGCCAAGACCATTCCCCTCGGCATACTTTTATGCTTTCTCGGGTAGAGGGGCCACACTTTATGAAAAAGCTCACCACGGGTTGTCGTTAAGCTCTTTTCCAACCTTCTCATCAAGAAAAGATTGCCAAGCAAACTTGGTTTCATTCATGCTCGTAAAAGTATCTGAATAACCATCCAGTCAGTATAGGTTTAACCTTTTTCAGCTTGATTGGACTACCAACAGTAAAGAAGTCTCTCATCCCCTATAGGATGGGCGATCTCTCCTATATATACTTTTATCCTTTTTCGGGCACCAGAGACTACCAACAAAAAAGGGCCCCCACTGGATTCTTCTTCGTGCTTTCAGACTCTCTAAAATTGAAAGCACCATCGAGCATTTACCTTCTTGGGCTCGCAAAAAATCCACGAGATCGTACCACAACGGTGTCCCTGGACACCACCCCACAAAAAATAGTTTGGCAGCATTCTCCCTTTGGGTCGCCTTTATTCAGAGTACTCTGCAATGTGTCTTCCTTGGATCCCATCAACATCAAAACTTTCTACCTCCTTCAAGTATTTCCCATCTGCAATGACATCCCCGGTATTACAACTATGATCCCATTCCCATGAGTCAAGTTTCATTTGCTGCCTAGTCTGCCCTGCCATCATACTTTGAACAAATGAAGTTTGAATCTACCACACTCCCCGTGCCCCTGTTCAATTATTTCCCTACCCCCCCATTCAGTGGGTCAGTCCGCAGATTGTCTCACACCTTTCAGTTATCTCCCTCGTGCTTCTGGTCAAGGAAACACCATTTCCTTGACTAGGGGCAGGTCTCCCTCTGTCAACAACAACACACATATTCCATAGGATAGACCCAGAGGTCCCTGTATCCTAGTTTCATTAACATCATTGATGATTTCCTTGGACCACTTGAGAGGAGTCCTTAATGCCTCTCGGGATGGTTGTTTCTCACGTGCTCAACTCCAACTACATCATCACATTGTTGAGATTCGTACAGGGTTTGGTTCACATAGTATTTGGTCAAAGACCTTGAATGTCACCTGACTCTAGCACATTGATGAGTCTATTCGAGGGACCTAAATAGGTCATGTCCCTTGTGATTTACGGGTTGCGTTGGAGACATTGTTCAGAAGCCCCAGCAGTGCTTCTATATAGATTTATGATTGATGCAACATACTTGTACCATAGAGACTTTGATTCTCAATTAGCGAGTCCATACAACTATG
The DNA here is from genome assembly GCA_001517045.1 of Pseudotsuga menziesii. NCBI lineage: Eukaryota > Viridiplantae > Streptophyta > Pinopsida > Pinales > Pinaceae > Pseudotsuga > Pseudotsuga menziesii. Next base: position 386,595 of record LPNX011203324.1, read on the forward strand.
TACCATTCCAGATTCAGCACACCATCAGTCATGAAGATATAGCATTCCATAAGAATGCCATGGGTCCAATGTACCAGATCAACATTGTATTCAGCCTCACACTGAGGCAACCATTATTGTACCATTAGTTGTATGTGATTGGCTCTTATATTTTAGAGCATAGATCAAATTATTCTTTTGACATTTTCATGAGCATGGGGATGCCCGCCTTGTCCATATACATGTCACACATTATTTGTATCTCACCCATTGATGGGAACTATATTAATACAAAAACCAAAAGCCACGATGCCCCAGCCCCGAAAGCACCACTTCTACGCAACAAATCCTATGATGTCCATCGGCCATATGGTGAGTTCCTACCCTCACACATCAGGGGGAAATATGTTAACCCAAAAAATCCCTCACTTAGCTCTACATGGCCTACACCACCCAAGGACACCCATTCACGACCCTCCATTAGACCCCAAAAACCCCAAAAAGGAGCCTAAATAACTCTCCTAGGGGCTAAAGCCTCCAAAAAGGGGCTAAAACCCCTCAAAGGAGCCTAAAACCATAAAAGGAGCTAAAGTTAGGGCGGAAGGGGCTAAAATCCCAAAAAAGGGGCTAAAGCCCGGACTAAGGGCTTAAAACCCTAAAACCCCAAAAAAGCTATAAAAGGAGGGTGGGGGGTCACTCTCAAAACACTCCTCTCTTGCATACTGTTATGCTGCCTATGGATTCCTTGAGACTTCTTTGCCTCTCAAGCCACCCACATCCCCCTCTCTTCCACTCACATTCCCCCATTGAGCCATAGCTCCTCCTCCATTACTGAGTGAGATAGAGAGGTGCTTCCTTCTAGCCAGGGCATGGTGGCCCATTTCACCAAAGGAGAGGTATAACATTCTTTGATTATGTGTTTTGTTTAGTAGTTTAGTTGTTTTTTGACCCATGTCTCTTTGTAGGTTTGATTTCTAACATGTTTTTGCAGGTTTTTAGTTTCTAATAGTTGTTTGCAGGTTGCTGGAGCTAACCCTAACAATGTTTGTAGAGGGGTTTCTAGCCATTCCATATTTTTCTCTTATTTCTATTTCTTTTATTTCTGTCCGTCCATTTTTACTACATTTTCCACATGCAGGAACCTACCCTTCTGTCCTATAGACAGAAGGGAGCCATTCGTGCCCCTGTAGCAAGGAGAAATCCCTGCTACAACAAGTATACAACACAAGCACATCAATACACCGAGACAAAAAGAGCAATGCATTAATGGAAAACAAAAATATAAATGACTAAAACTAATTCAAAGAAGAATCAATGAAAAAGCGATCTCTAGATACAAAAGAAGTAGTCAACAGACACCATAAAAACCCAGGAATACCCAGCCACACTCACAACCCACCCAACAACTTCCCATAACATCGAACTCAACCAAAAGGGAGGATGTACATGATTGTTTAAAGAAAAGCTGTGTATGTATGCGACTTTTGGCCAAAACCCTGCATGTATACGTGACTTTTGGCCAAAAATCCGCGTATGTATGCAATTTTTAGCCAAAAACCTACATATATAGAGAAGACAGTGGTAAAAAGCAGGACAAGGGTCAAACCAATATAGGGGAGTGTCAGTGGATGAAAATACTACTATATGTGACACAGAACCAGGGAGAAACAAAGAGCAATTCAAGAATATCAAGCACATTGTGCCCCCAAACCCCAAATCAAAACAAGGAATGTCCCCAGTATGGTCGCCAATTCTGTTACGAAGAGAAAATTCCTATGGCTTGGGGTGTACCACTACAGATAGATAGACCACAAAAATCTATCCCTTCCCAATATGCAAGAGAAACCAAACATCTAACACTGACGGATCTCGAATCATACCTTATTCCGGACGGTTGAAGTAGATCTCCATTGAGCTTTTTCCAATCTCGCTTGCACAAGTAATTTTCTCTCAACAATAACAAGCAAGACAAGCATGCTATATAATATGGTGTTAGATCTACTCTAGCATATATAATCAACAATGTATAAGCAATTAAACATATCCATGGATTCAATATTCATTCAAATGCACATTATTGGACAGGAAAAGATATTTCTATTAATCTAATCAGAGATTACACAAGTGATAACCTCTGTCGGCACGTCTACGAATCGGAGAAACTGAGTCCTCCACCTGGGCCTCCACCACCTCATTCCTCCATCTCTTGATAGCAAGCTCACAAGAAAATGCAAGCTTGGGAAGAACACAAAGTGCTCCAAAGGGACAAAGGGATGCAGACTCAAGTATAAGCAAGCTACGACAACAATGGACTATAGTTTCCTTGCTCTTCAATTCCTCCTCTTCAATGTATCCAAGGGGTTCCTTATATAGCACTCCAAAGGGGTAATGGAGGGTCAAATCCAAGTGATATTGAGGCATATGTAAGGCCAAGAGTCAAGTGGTTCAGACACACATCAAGGAAAACTCCAAAAATATTTGGACTTATGCACACATCCCAATGTACATGGGTTTGAGGTCAATATCCGCATATACATGCGAATATAGGATTAAAAGTTGCATACATCAATAAACAGGTGTTTTTAGGGATGATCTTGGAAACATCAAAGTATAATATTAGTCCAAGGTGTCCAAAGAGTCTGCAAAGGGATAGGGAATTCCATGAATATGTGATCAACGATGTGTGGTAAAATCAGCTGTAACACACCTTCTAGATTTATTAAGAGCTTCCTCTTCATCAAAGGTTACATCCCTACTAATATCGATATGATGGAATCCTGAAATGTATATCCTGAAGGATTTGGAGACTTCATAATATCCTACAAATATTCCCTTCTTACCAGAAGGATCCAATTTGGTTCTCTTCTCTTTCAGAATATGTACATATACTGGACAACCAAATATCTTGAGATGGATTACTTTAGGTTTCTTTTCGGTATACACTTATTTAGGAGTCTTGAGTTTAAGAGCACTGTGAGATAATCTATTTTGCACATATACGACAATTCTTGTAGCTTTAGCCCATAGGTGCATATGGAGGTCCGGGTCATGAATCATGGTCTTCACTGCTTCCATGATAGTTCTATTCTTTCTTTTTGCAACACCATTTTGTTGGGGATTATAGGGAGTGGATAGTTCCCTCTTGATTCCTGCCTCCTTACATAATGATTCAAATTCCTTTGAAGTGTATTCTCCACCATTATATGATCTCAGTGTCTTGATTCTCTTTTCTGACTGGTTCTCTATCGAGGCTTTGAATTCCTTGAATTTTCCGAACACTTCACTTTTATTCTTCAAAAAATGTATCCAAGTATTTCTTGAATAATCATAAATAAATGTGACATAGTATTCATATCCACTTAAGGAAATGGAAGGCATAGGACCACATACATCAGAATGGATTAGTTCCAACGTACCTTTAGTCTTTGTGTCACTTTTCGAAAAGTGATTCTTGATGTTCTTTCCCTATGCACATCCCTTGTAGGTTCCCTCATGTTCAATCTTAAGATCTGGTAACCCTGTTACCACCTTGCTTACAGAGGGCAATGCTTTGTAGTTGATGTGAGCAAGTATCCTATGCCACAATTCAATTGAGCTGGTAGTCTCATCAACAAGGGCTGTCTCTAGATGTCATTTGAGCTTGTACAGTCCTCCTCCTTCTTCTCCAATGACTACAACATCTTCAAGTGTCTTACCCTTGGACCACATGAGTACTTGTCCATCTATAAAAGAAACTCTATATCCTTTCTTGTCTAGAGATGAGATGGAGAATAGGTTCTTTTTCAAACCTGGTACATACAATACTTCCTTCATCTTCATGGAGGTCCCAGATTCAAGCTTGTAGCTTGATTCACCTATACCTTTGATGGGATATTTATAGTCATCTCAAAATGATACTTTCTGGGAAGAGTTCTTCTCTTCAATATTTGACAGAGTTGTCTTCTTTCCCATCATGTGCTTAGATGCACCACCATTAATAAGCCATGTTTCTTCTCTAGGTGTTACAGATCTAGAGAGTGCAGAGAATAACACACATTCCTCTTCATCTTCTCCTCTAGTTCTCTTTCGAGGTCTTTCTTCATTCTCATCTTCAACTAGATGAGCATGATGTCTTTTTGTTGTTGTTGTTATTTAGTGATGGAAATTTTATAGCAATATGTCCTAACTTATGATAGTTGTAGCATTGATAACTTGAGTAATCCTTCTTCTTCTTTATTCTCTAGAATTTCTTCTTCAAAGGGTTATGATTACTCTTCTTGAAGGTTGATTGATTTCTTTCCTTAGTATGGGTAACTAGTGCTTGATCATCTTCTCTAAGAAGAGCTTCTCTATTGGCTACTCTAGATTCTTCTTGTATGCAATCTTCCCATACTATGTCAAACATCATACTTTCTTTTTTGGCACACAGAGTTTGGTTGAATGAGTCCCAAGGTATAGTGAGGCCATTGAGAGCAGTCATAACCAATTCATCCTAATCAAAAGTATCTCCAATAGCACTTAGCTTCTCTTTGATCTGGGAGATCCTTGTGAAGTAAACTTGAATAGATTCTCCTTTGTTCATCTTGGTGCCCTTCAATTGAGTTCTTAAATTCAAATTTCTGTTGATGTTCTTTCCTTCATACATTCTGGAAAGTGCATCATACATTTGCATAGGTTTCTTCTTCGATGACACTTGAGGGATCAAGTGATCCTTAATGGAATCAACAATGATCCTCATTGCTTTGGTAAGGTATTGTTCATGCTTGTCCTTAGCTTCATCTTCTTAAGGTTCCACAATCTCATTCTTTATGTACTTCTCAAGACCATTCTCTTTCAGAATGAGGTCAATCCTGTTCTTCCAAGCCAAGAAGTTTTCTAGGCCTTCCAATTTGTCCTTAAGCTTAGTGCTTGGGGCCATCTTGACTAGTAAGTCACTCAAAAATGAAAATTTTCAAAATAGGAGTTTGAACTTACCAGTGGATGCACTTGGAGGAGGCAAATTAGTTGGTCCAACTACTTTCTGGAGATCCCTAATCTTCAGTCCTCAAATCCTACTTTCAAAGTTGCGTCACTATAGCTTTTCTAGTTCACTGCCAAACTAGGTTTAGATCTCCTGGAGATCTATCCACCCAAAAAATTCAATCTAGGGCTCAATAGATGCGCTCTGGGAGGGCACAACTTTCTATGCAAGTAGATCTACAATCCTCCAACTTTTGTAGAAACCCTAATTTCTTTCAGAAAGAGAGGATGGGGAATTTCACCTTGTGAAAGATGCTCTAATCAGGTTAGATCTGATACCATGTTAATTTTTTCATATGCTATAATAGATTCAATAGTATTCAATTCAAAATCACAACAAAATATGAAGAGTCACAGATAGAAACAAAATCACAAGATATACACAACATTTATCCTAGGAAACCCTCAAGGGGAAGAAAACCTAGCAAAAAATTCCTCTGTATAAGATATATAAACGATAACCCCGAAAAAAATTGTTCTCCTATTTCTATTGAGTCTCTCTCTCTCTCTCTCTCCTATGCACTACACAAGTGAGTGAGTCTGTGTGTTCAAATAAGAACCATAGCTCCTCTATTTATACTAACTGTCAAATGACTTTTTGCACTAGACAAGTCGGCCCCAATAAACTGTCTGGGCTGACTTTACCTAGGAATACTCAAAACAATATATTATATTATTAATTGGGGTACTAAATACCCGACACAATAGGAGGCTTTACCTCATGACTCTATGATGAACAAATACAATAGTAACACCCCGTCAGAGGAATAATAACATCTCCCTAGGGTTACATCAGTAAAATACATTTAGAATATCCTTTGAAGTTACAATATTTCAACATATATGAGATCTGCTGTAAGGATCATCTAAGAATGATAAAAGAAGTGATATCTAACTAACTGCTTAATGACACTTAAACAAGGTAGGAAAATTTGGAAATAAGATTGTTGCGAAATATAACAGATGAAAATAACTATTGCTTAACATGCAAACATGGGAATCAAGATTACTCTTTTTGACTATATTAAGAGTAACTCATCAAATAAAATTTCCAAGTATTATGTCTGAAGTATTAGAGATATGCAGCAAACCCAAGAGACAATATTAATTCACAATTAATATTCAGATATTTACATCTGATCATCAATGGCATAATGATAACATACACTAAACCAACACATTCGCTCAATGTACATTACATATGTTAATTCCAGTATAGAAACATCAACACAGGAGCCAACATGTAAAATAAATATGACAGTCAATGGGCTAAACAGATTTAGGAGATAAGCTAAAATTCATTAAAAACATTCAATGAATAACCATGGAACATAATATGGGATCAATGCAATTTTATTAATTTGAAAAACATTACAAAGTAGTAAAACCACAAACTTCTGTGTTATGTTTCGGGTAGTCTTGTCTCCTAAGCATTCCTTAATATTTTTCTCTAAAAATTCCCATTTTAGCTACTTGAGAAATTACATCCTTAAATAAGATTATAGATTTTACAAGAAAGGAAAATTTTCCCAAAACATGCGATTACAAATTCAAATAGTTTTTAGGATTGGCCAAGGGCGGAATGCCACTTGGAATATAGGTCCATAAGCTCATCGATCTCATTGAAATTGGCATGCCTTAAGTGGATTTTTGTTTTACAAATTAGAAAGGAAATCTCCCTCCTTTTGATTTTTCTCCACTCTTTCACGAACACCTGTATTCGAGCTATTGAGGCATGACGAACCTCGATCCATCTCCTGATTTTTGGTACCGTGAGATGACTCATTTGCTGGATTAGTTCCTTGTCATAATCAAAACACCATTCCACCTATTCCAACTGAAGCTTAGGAAAAGGTGCCTGACCAATAGGCTCCAGGAGAGGCAAGTCCAAATAAGTTAGCAAATTTTCAGAATCTGACCACCTTTGCTCACAAGCTTTCTGCCCTTCATTGATCAATGTCTCCACTAAATCACAGATAGATTCCAATGTCTCAATAGTAACCTCAGTGGTTTTGGCTTGCAGGCTGTCCAAGATCAGTATATCATGTGTTTTCTCTTTAATATGCTTCTGCCATTCTGTCACCTATTGAAAACCCGTAAATGCTGTCCTTTGCAATCATGGTGGGTTTCGAGGGTTTCAGAGTGCTTATCAAACACTTCATACAATTCTTGAATCTCATATAAACAAGTGTAAATATCTACCACGGCCTGTCAAAAATCTTGATGCACTCTACAGAGTATCTGTTTGAGTTCTTCTGGATTCAGGCCTAGAAAGGAGGAAGCTTTAGAAGCTAGCTGGGCATCTTTCAACTGCTGATTAATGAGGAAAATTTGTTCAGATTGCTTCTGATTTAGAACATCCACATTTCCAAGCTATAGTTTAAGTTGATCAGCTTTCTCGTGCGAGTGCCTAACTATTTCTTCATGCTTCTACTTCAGCTAGTTAATTTCTTGTTCATGTTTCTGCTTTACTGCAGAAAAATCTAGTTTGGCTTCTTGTAATGATTTCTCTTTATCCCCTAGGACCAAACTAAGTTGCGAAACCGAGTCAAAATTAGCACCTACAAAGACTCCCATGATAGCTACTGTGTCCAATGCTCCTTGTTGAATGTCAGTGGTATCTTACTTCCAAATAACTTGATTAAAAGTAGGCACCTGTTTGGAAAAACTTTCCCTGGCTCTCTTTGCTCCTCTATTTACCACAGCTTTGTCCTTTTTGCTCCAATAATATTTTCCCATTGATACCACCGCATCCTCTCCAAAATCTGCCATCACTTCTGATGATGAAGTGGTCTGATGGTGAATAGTAACCAGGGGACTAGTTTGGGTTTGGTTTAAGGGAATGTCTATGCTGAGGGGAGGGATATTCATAGCAGCAGAGGAAGAGGTGAAAGTAAGGGATGTGGAAGAATAAGATATATGCAAATATTCTTTGTGAAGAAGAGTCATAGAGGCAGAAGGACTGTTCTCTTGGGAAAGTTGGGGAATTGGGGACGTTGTGATAGGGCGAGGTGGTGAAAGGGGAGGAGGAGAAGTACGAAATTGTGAGAATGCCAGTAGTAGCTCCCATAGTTGGTGAGAAATTTATCTTAGAATAGGATTGCTGGGAAGATGATGAACCTAACATACTGGGAAAACCTTGGATATTGGGAATGGATGACAAAAGGGTAGTCATAACAGCCTCTAGGTTAGTAGCAGGGTCGTCTTCCTTGTCTAGATCACTATGCACATCACAAACTTCAATCTGGGCTGAGGATAAAGAAATTACCTTTTGTGCAGAAGGTTCTTGCATAGGGGCTTGTGCTTGTTTAACAATAGGGATAAAAGGCATTGACGTTTCTTTTATGGGCTCTTCCTGCATTTTAATTTGCTCTTTGCTCGCTTGAACCTTTTGTTTCTTAGGCTGGGTTTCAGCCATCTCTGTGTGGGTCTGTAGTTGAGAGCTAACTAATTCAATATTTCTCTTAATTTTTGCCCCTTTCTGTAGTGTATCTTCCATTTTGGTAAGATGAGGATTGGATGGGCCTTTAAGAACACCTTTACCTTTGTCATTGGGTAGAGTAGCAAGGGAAACACCAAAACTTGTTGCATGTTCTCTTGCCTCCTTTTTTGTTTTCTCTTTCTGAAGACTTTGCTTTACCTCAAATTTATCCTACCTTTCATGGAGAATTCATACCTTAATGTCCTTCTGATACTTGTATAAATGATACTAGGTATCCAGATCAGTGACCTTATTCATGGCTTCCTGAAAATTTGTAGCCGCTCGGAACATGGAATCATCAGGATCACTTTCATGCACATAATGAAATTTAACGTGTTCACGTGCAAAGAGGTTTGAAAAATAAGCCATTGCGCATGCATTCTTTTGGATGCCTCCCCCAAATTCATAACATAAATTCCCTTTCCCAGCAAGGATGCATGGGTAGGGTTCTGTAACATAAGAGCGTCGAGAGATATAGGAAATTTGTGAGAATCCCTCTTCTCGTGCTTTGTCAACTTGGGAAAAACCCCATCGATAACAGTTTGGTAAGAAAATTCTTGCAGCACCATGTGGTCGGGAACTATTCTGGGAAGTAGATGGACTATATTGCTACCCCAAATTATTATGTAAGAGAATTATTCTCCTATGTACCAGTCGTCATACAATGAAACAAGTGCCCTAGCACCTTCAGGAAACGCATGAGCATCAGTATTGAGAATTTTGAAATACATTGACCCAAGAAATAGGTCACACAACTCATAAAACCATGGAATGAAATTTTTTTCCCACATATAAGAACAATATATATGCAGGGGCGGGGATTTCTTGTCCCAATACCAATTCAGAGCTGGGAAAGAAGGGGACATGCATAATGTATCCATCATGAACCTTGACATATAGAAAGATGGATTTCGGTTGGCTGGAGTTTTTTGATACTTCTCAATTTCGTCTCCCAAATTACATGACAAAATTTGTGCCCAATTGAAAGAATCACCTATGAGAAAAATATGGTTTTCCATAGGAACCCATTGTTCCCTAAATGAAGAAAATTTTGGTAACCCACACAACTTGCAAAACATGGCTGCCATTAACGAGAAAGGCTCTCTGAACCAGGAAATTGGGTATGCTGGCAGTGAAGCAGGAATAACTAGTGTTGGGTCTTCCAGCCAAGACTTTACCACTTCTTCATAATTGAACTTGGAGGGGGTTTCAGCGAAATTTTTTAATGAGAGAAGTTGTTTGGGCGGTCCCATAGAATAAGCCCTAGCAAATATATCAAGACGGAATGAAGCAACAACGATATGATATGTGTCATGAAATGAGCACCCCTTAGCGTCGACATGGTCATATGCCCACTTGATAGGGTATGTGTAAGGAATGAATGGAGGTCTAGCAGTGATGCAATGAATATGGGAATTACTAATTTGAAGATAAGTAGGCTGGTCGCGGGTGACAGAGGAAAAATTGTCATTATCAAAGATGGAGTAAATTCTGGACTAGTCCAGATATGAGGTATTAGACACATGCCCACTAGTTTTAGAAAACACACTGACATTGGGGTATTTTTTCTTCTGCTCCTGAAGAGCTTTTTTTGAATTGGCGTTCCTAGATGTGGTGGATGCCTTCTCTGATTGGATCTTGTCCACCATGTTTGATAATGACGCAAGCTCAATTACAACAAAAAAAATGGTCATGCAGTGAAAACTTATCGATGAAAAATGCTCAAAAGACCACAAGTCCGTCCGCTGGGAAATAAAGAAATGCACCGTAAAAACCTTCAGCACAATGAAAAGCACAGGGAAAATGGTAAAAGAATCTGTCACTTTGAACTTTAAAAGCCCAAAACTAAACGACCAAAAGAATCTGGGCCGTGGATTTCGTATGCATGGACGACTGAGATCAAGGCAGCGTGTGGGATCTCAAATCGAGAATTCACAAATCAGGAATCACAAAATGGGAAATCGCAAATCAGGAAATTGCAAATAAGGAATCGCAAATCAAGAAACGATCATTCAATCAAAAAAGCATGTGGGATCTCCGGTTTTCGATATAGGAAATAAAAAATCGGAAATCTAAAAGATAAAAAATATCATAAATAAAAAACGATGTTTCTGATATCCAGGACCCGAAATATTGCAAATCGCAAATCAGGAACCCAACAACTCATTTCAACAAAAACCCAATTTTCAAGTTTCTGACACCCAAAAATAGGAAATCAGAGAATGGACTGTTCTCTATTTAAAAATATAGGATTTCCAATATCCAAAATGTCGAAAATTGGAAATTTGGAATACACCAAATAACTTTAACAAAAACTGGAATTTCCGGTTTTCGATATTTGGAAATCAGAAACAGGAAATAGGAAATCAGAACATAGAGTGTTCCTTATTAGAAAACATAAAATATCCGGAATCCAAAATGTCGAAACTCGAAAATCGGCAAACTGACTTCAACATACCTCCAAAAAAAGGATTTCCGCTTTCCAATTTTGGAAGCGAGGAATCATAAACTTTATAAAAGGTTTTAAAATACATAACAAAGTCCCAAAAACCAAAAAATCCAAAAAAAACAAGGTTTATTGAAGGAATTCATTCAATCCAAACCAAACAACAAAGAACCTACAACTTGAAAGTTTTCCCAAGTGATGAATGGATTAAAAAAACTTAGTCAATGGGGGTCCCTATTTTGATGATTTGAAATGGGGATATGTTATAGGTAGCAATAGGGACCTACACCATCACCAAGGTGGTAGGCGAGAATGCTTTCAAATTAAGCATTCCTCCATTCTTTGGACTACATTCGATATTTAATATGGAGCTTCTTCATCCATATTATCCACAGCTATTAGACACCTCAAAGGTGGAAAAGTAGTTGGTACCTACATAACTCAACCCTAACTTCTTGTAGCAGTATATCGTTGATCGGATCATGGATACACAAGTTTATGGCACTTTTCGACAACGCGTTCAACTATATCGAGTCTTCAAAGCACGAAAACTTCTTCACCAAGGAAAGTAGCTCACTACTAGTCAAATTCAGCATAAATTTCCCCATTGATGAGGGAACTTTATGCAAAGAATACCATTGCTTCCTAAGGGGGTAGGATTGATCTAGATGGACTTCGGTGGCCACCAACCTCAATTTTCCATCTTGATAGTTTTTTTACTAGTTTTCAGGTTGACGAAGACATGCCTCAAGGAATCCATCACGCGATAGAGGGACAAGATGATATACAATTTTTTCCAAATCCTTTGAGGGATGTAGATAGAAACATACATGTATTCGTCGAGCGGCCACTTCGGAGGAACTTCCCCCTTCAAGGTACAAGTTAATTTTGATATTCCTATATTTGAAGGTCAAATAGATGTTTGCTTCGGAAAAATGGTTACATATTCCAGAATGGTATATCTCTATCCACAATATTTCTGATAGGAAAAAACGACCTTTACGTTCCTTAAGGCTATTCCCCATGTGAAAATTTGGTGGGAAACTTACCATGAGAAAAACTCTATAGAGGAGTGTGAACTATTTGGGGCAAATCACACAGATATCTCTTTTGTGGATTCCATGAAGGAACAATATTACCTTGTTGGAAACTACGATGACCAATACACAAGATAGACCAAACAATGCCAGAGTTCACAAATACCTTACATACCTTGCACACCAAGCTGGGTGTCAAATACTCCAAGTGACATATGGTTCTAAAATACCATTGGGGGATTACATAGGCACATCCAAACCGAAATGGAGTTTTTAGACATCTCTTCACTAGGAGCTTCTTATCGTTATGCTGTCAAAATCGAGCAGAAATTTAAGAAAAAGAATAAGATCTAGTTCGAGTCTGTGAATTCATCGCAACATAAGCATGGAAAAGAAAATCCCAAATCACATAACAAAATGCAAGGAAATGATTACTAACCATAAAGACAACCTTTGTAATCCACTAGCAAAGAAGGGTAATGGAAATATGAAAAAGGGAACTGGGAAGTCGTGCGAGTTTTGAAAAATCCCATGGCACAACATTGATATGAATGTTTCTCAAAGCAATCATTAGTGGCCAAGTTTAAAGTCTCATATTCAGTTCCTATCTCCAATTTTGATTCAGAACCCAATGTCACAATTATAGACAAGGGAAAGCAAACCATTGATAAATAACCCAACGCCACGGTGGCTACTATAAAGTTCTATCCAAGTGAGCCTAAAGAGCCAGAGGAAGGTGAGAAACTCTTCCACTCATAGATGTGGGTGAAGGGTTCTCCACTACATTTCATTGTTAACAATGGGAGTCAAAAGAACCCAATATTAGTGGAGGTTGTGAAAAGGTTGAATTTGTCAACAACACCTGACCCACAAACCTACAACATCGGTTGGCTAAGATAGGGTCATGACATCTATGTTAATAAACTATGCCTCCTTCCCTAGGACATCAAGCCCTTCAAAGATGAGGTACAATGCGATATTTCCCCTCTTGATGTTTGTGATGTTCTTTTAGGACATCCATATATGTGGAAACATCATGTTGTATATGAGTCTTGACTATGTAGTTTCATTGTTTCTTTGGGAAAAACGATTCTATAGCATACCAGAGCTCTTTCCAATAACTGCAATCTCCCTAATCTTATCCAAGCAGTGCAGGAAGGTGATCTCCTAGATGAAGAGAATAATCCTCTTCATGGTTCATTATGGAAGTGAAAAAAAGGTCAATGCAACATTTATGACTGCTACTCGAGATATTTCCCTACAATAGAAGTAGGTGGACAAAGTAGTGGAAGAATACAATGATCTATTTACCCCATTGTTCGAGATGACTCTACACTACCAGGTCAAACTTTCAATTGATTTGGAACCTAGTGATCGTCTACCTTCTAACCCAGTCTACCAATGCTCCATTATATAAAATGAAGAATTTAAGCGCTAGATTCATGGGTTACTCCAAAAGGAGCACATTCGACTGATCTCCTCACCTTGCGGAAGACAAATTGTGTTGGTTCAAAAGAAGGATGGTACATGGTGACTCTACACTGATTAAAAATCTATCAACAAAATCATAGTTATGAATTGGTATCCAATTCCATGGATTGATGATCTTCATGACCAGCTAAAGGGGGCCAAGTATTCCACTAAGATTGATCCAAAGTTTGGATACCTCCAGGTCCGAATTGAGAAAACCAATGTCTGGAAGACATCCTTCAAGTCAAAATAAGGCCATTTTGAGTGGTTTCTCATGCCTTTCGACTTGACTAATGCTCCAATAATATTTGTGAGGATGATGGATGACATATTGCGACCATTCATCAATTCTTTTATGGTTAGATTTCATCCCCATATTCAACAAGAACTTAGATGTGAATTTGTAACACATTCAACAAGTCCTCAGCACCCTATGTCAACACAAATTATAAGCTAATCTAGAGAAATTATCTTTTGGCATGCAAAGAATTTAGTATCTGGGGTAGATCATGGATAAACATGGTGTGCATGTGGGTCCAGATAAGATCCATGTCATTTTTAATTAGAAACCCCCAACAACCATAACCAAGCTCCATAGTTTCTTGGGCCTCACCAACTTCTTTCGCAGGTACATATTGGGTTTCTCACATATTGCTTGGCCCCTAAGCCAAGTGACCAAGGGTGGGTTCAAAGCCAATCTTATTTGGGATAAGCCACAACATAAAGCATTTGAGGATCTGAAACATTGCTTATGTTCAACACTGGTAATCACTTTACCATATATGCAAAAACCCTTTGAGATTGAGATAGTTGCTTTGGAAAATATTGTTGTCATAGTCCTCACTTAGCGTCGTCATCTAGTGGCGTACCATAGTGAGACACTATCAGATGCAGTTTGTAAATACCCCACTAATGATAAAGAAATGTATTCCATTATCCAATCTTGACACCAATAGAAGCATTACATTCTAGGCAAAGAGATGGTCATCCACATTGATCACAAGCCCCTATAGTTCATGCAAACACATGGGAAGTTACATAATCATCACCACCAAAAGTTTTCCACATACTTATAGAAATTCCACTTGAACATCAAATATAAAAATGGAAACACCAATAGAGTAGTCGATTTCCTAAGTCGACTTCCAGTTGTAGCTTTGACATGATGCTCAACTCTAGTGGCCATGATTTTTGCTAATACCTATTGAACACCATGTGTATGTTCACCAACTGTCAACTTTCATCTCCATGATGGATTGTTTACATCCCCATGCCTACTCCCAATAGGCCCTGGGAATCCATCTTCATGGATTACATGTCATGACTACCTTCAACCACACATGATAATGACTGTGTATTCATGGTCATTGATCACTTCCCTAAGATGCCTATTATAGCAACACATAGGAAGAGTATCATAGTCGAGGCCACTACTAATATCTTCTTTGAACCTATTTGGGTTCATTTCGGGATACCACATACTATCATTTCAGATCGATACAATAGGTTCTTGAGCACTTTTTGGTCTAGCTTATGGTCCTTTATGGATACCAAGCTCACCCAATCAATTGCCTTCTACCCCAAATAGATGGACATACATAGGTGGTCAATAAGATGATTGTGTATATTCTAGGGATGTACAACTCTAAACATACCTGCACATGGGATGAGAATATTCCATATGTTAAACACAACTACAATAGATTCCTTCATAGCTCTACTCTCCACAACCCTTTTCAGGTGTGCTTGGGGTGCCAACCATTGGCCCCAATTTACGTAGCTTTTCCCATTTCATCCACACATGAGGATTCTACCCATGCTCAAATTGAGGCTGGAAAGGCCACCATATTTGTTGAATAGATTCACACATCTTCCAAGATTTCCATTACATTTTGGAGAAAGCCAATGCCAAGTACAAGAAAAAACATAACCAACATCGAAAACTGAACAACTTTCAGGTGGGAAACAAGGTTTGGTTACATTTATAGAAAACGAAACTCTTGAGACCCTATTGCAAGATTTATCCACTTTGATATGGGCCCTACACCATCACTTAGGTGGTAGGAGAGAATGCTTTCAAATTAAGTACTCCTCCATTCTTTGCCTTGCATATAGTATTTAATGTGGAGCTCCTTCATCCATATTATTCACATGATTGGACACCTCAGAGGTGGAAGAGCTATTAGAACCTACAAAAATCAATCCTGACTGCTTGGAGTAGGCTACCATTAATCAGATCATGGATACATAGGTTAAGGAAAATTGACGACATCATGTTCAACTCTATTGGGTCGTCTAAGCAGGGCAGGTTCTTCACCAAGGAAAGTGGCTCTCTAAGAGTAAAGTTCAATAGGAATTTCCCCATCTAATGAATGATCTTGATGGACATCAATGGCCACCCACATAGTCCACTAGATCAAAACACAATTTTCCATCTTGGAATTTTTTTTACATTTTTTGGGTCCTAATCTTCTGGGGTCGTTTTTGAGGGCCTAAATGATGTTTTTTTAGCACAACAACATTGAAAAATTAGTCAAAGGCATGTGTTGCGCCGGTCAGAATCTATACTTATCATCCAAAGGTTTATGATGGGATACCAAGCGCCCTAAATGAATATTGTATGTGAAATTTATGCCCCTGAGATGTTGGCATAACAACTAACCACAATGGGGCCCACAAACCTTTTTGTGTTTTATATTCTAGGGCTATGGATTTTTGTGTTTACAATTTTCTCGTTGATTATTTTTGTTAAAACTCCCTTTTGGCCTCATTGTAACTCAACTTCTTACATATGAACATAACCGCCACGTCTCTTCTAAAAGATTAACTACCACCATTCTAGCTATTTTGTATTATACAATTACCGTTTGTTTTATTTCATTAGGTTATAGATTTTGAGTTTACTATATCACTATGTTATTTCCAATATATATCTGTGTACTTTGTTCTATACACACTCTTTCATTTCATTCTCACACAAACCCGGATCAATTTATCATCCACAACCTAAATTCATGGGAGGGTTGTGCTCACACTCCCCAAGGAATGTGACGATGACTATCGATGTCCTTCTGGGGAAACTTGATCGATATAGTGAACTCTTTTGCTTATGGGTTCTATCTAGAGTTAGGTCAATATAATGGATTCTCCAAGATATTCCAGAAGAGGAAGGATATGATTAGGAAGATTCATCCGGATTTATGCGTGAATGAAATGAAAGAACATATACAAAATTGTAATCACAGACATTTTTCAAAGATAACAGAGATACAGTAAACACATATTCTATTAAATGGTGGAAATAGAACAAACTGTAATACAATTGCTAGAATGGTGGTAGCTATCTCTGAGAAGAGATGTGGCTGCTACACTCATCTGTGCCAAGTTGAATACAAAATGAGGCCAAAGGGGCCTATTTATAATAAGAATGAGGTGAGTGTTAACACCTCTACCTAGCAAAGGGTCGAAGGGACCATGGTAAAGAAGAAATAATGGTTGTTTGAGAACTTCGGTTAAAATATAATGGTGTGACAATGTGATAAGGGGCGCACAAACAACGAATTGCCTCGTAATCCAATAGTGTAAAGTAAAGTGATGGAGATCTACGGATTATAATGTGTCCGCTTTACGAAGATGCGAGAAGGATAAAGAGATGCGAGGTGTTCGATGAAATATGAAGATCAACGGTCATAGATCCGGCTTGACGAATTCCACGGTCATTGCGAACTCCGCCTCGTAGACTTGCATGTTTGATAAAATGGAGAATCCTGGCGGAATAGGGTACATGTAGCCTCATCCGACGGTTAGAAAATAAAGGGGAAGTGCATCGACAGTCGTTGATGGATCCAGAGCGGGAAGTTGCGCAGTTGTTGGAGACAAAAGGTGGTAGCGGAATGGAAACCACGGTATACGCGGCAGATTGTGATGCACTCCACGGGAAAAAGCAGTTTGGCGGAAACTGCTGAAGGAGGCCTCCAGAGTGGGGTCCTATATAAGTAAAGTTGACTTGTTGAAGAACTATTTTTTATTTGCGCTGGACGAATGAAAAGGACCTGCGTGCTCGCCACCCTCTAATAGTCAATCTCGAATATATGTGGCCACAGTAACTGGTAAGTCCCGAGCACCTGAAATTCATCCACCAAATTACCATTGTTTTCTGGATTATGGATAAAGGGAAAGATGTGCAAGGGTTTAACCGTATTCTGGACGAGAGAGAAGAATGTCTGGTTGACAAGGATAGAGGGGTGTGTGATCCTTTCTTGTCTGTGGGGAGTGTATCAGTTATCAAAGAGAGGTTATGGCAATTCAATTCGTAGGGTAATGACATTCTAAATGCCTGTAAATATTTTTTGTACCATTTCCTTGTTGAACAGACCCTGGATTTTCCCGAGTTTGCC
Organism: Pseudotsuga menziesii; assembly: GCA_001517045.1. Lineage (NCBI taxonomy): Eukaryota > Viridiplantae > Streptophyta > Pinopsida > Pinales > Pinaceae > Pseudotsuga > Pseudotsuga menziesii. The sequence goes on from LPNX011203324.1 coordinate 404,403, forward strand.
GGGTGGTGTGCAGTTAACTATTCCCCTTCTGAGAGAGTTATTGTAAGTCATTCTACATCTAGGATACTGTGTAAAATTGACGCAAGGGCCATCCATGAAAACCTGAACTTGCACAACAATAACCCCGAGAATCGTGAGTCTGTAAACGAGTCCATTTTAGCTGAAGTGTACAAAAACTGTGAAACTAAGGTCCGTTGTAAATTCTTGTCCAGTATTCTTAAAGAAGGTCAATCACTAGATGGTATTTTTTTGCCATATCATGTTCGCATTTTCAGGGATGAAGTTCAATTAGTAGTGTCTTGAGTCTGTCAAGTCTTGGGTCTAGATGATGATTGTCATGTCAATGAAGTCATCTTAGGTTTCTTGTTAAAAATGAGTTTGATTGGTTCTGAGTCTCAGTCAGTTCATGTCTTTAGTTTGGACGAGTATCTATCAGAAACAATACATCTCCAATTGAGTGAGTTTCCAAAGGTCAGGTTTTTTAGGTTTCAAACTTATTTACTGAACATGTTACTATGTTAAAATGTCACCGAATTGCAGTTTTTAAATACCATATTCTCTTCAGATTTGCCCAAGCAGATCAACATGTTTGAATTTTCCAATTCTATCATGTCTGAAATATACAAGATGATGTTTGACGAAGTGTTTCCCCGGGTATTAGAAGAAATGAAAACCATGATGCAATCCTCACCCGAGGATAGGGTCGGATATTGGTTTCTATATAAGGACTTCACAATTTTGAGAATATATGGTTTTACTGGAGAACCCTATAAGTTACCTGCTTTCCTTACTCCCATAATTTTTGCATTGGAGTTTACAAGACAAAGGTTGTATTCAGAAGAAGAACACTTTGGGGCCTTTAAGAAATCTACCAGCATCAAGTTCCCTCTTAAAGTCGGTCCTTTTATTTTTAAAAATAAAGGTGCTCTGGTGTTCATAGAAAAACTGTTGAAAAGCATGGATTTTCAAAGAGATCAAAAGGTGAATTATGACCCCTACCATATAATTTCCTTGAGAAAACAAGCTAACAAAAATAATCCATTTGACCACCAAGTTGTCGAAGGTCTGAGTGAAGTGGCCAATTTATTTCATTTTATGGAAATTACAAGATCTAATGAAAATACAAGCAGCACACCGGTTGCAGTATCTCAAGTGACAGGTGGTTCTAATATTTTGGTCAAAAGAATTCTTTCTGAAGTCGAAAGTATGGAAGTAGATGGAGATGGTTCACATAAAAAAGCTAAATTGTTTCAAGATGGTGGAGTTTTAAGTGAAGATATTTCAGATGATTTAAAAAGAGTTGCTTTGGTTCCTACCAAATCTGTATAGGTGAGTTAGTTTTCTTTTGAAGGTGTAGATAATACAAAATCAGGCCCAATTTTCAAGTCTAAATAAGAGCTCATGACTAATTATGGGGAGAAACAAAAGCAGTCCCTAGAAGAAACAAGATATCTACTCCCGCGGGTGAGAAGTTTAAATAATCCAAAAACTTCCTTGATTTCTACCCGGGACGTAGAAAGAAATACCTTTAAATTGGCCATGGTGAGTGATAAGAAAATGTTAGAAATGGAAGTGAGACTAAACAAGATTAGTGTACCAGACAAAATACAGTTACATAAACAAACCGGAGACAGTATTTATTCAGATTTATTGCATGCTGTGATGAGAGTTAATAAGTTACAGGTTTTGGTAGACAAGTTAGAAGTTCAGTTAAAACATGAGAAGGTTGAAAACAAGGCTAATGCCATTCAAATAAAAAAACTACAAGCAGACATCATGAGCTCAGGAAATGAAATAGGTAACACCCAGGCAATCAAGAGACTCCTAGAAGAAAAAGACAACGCCCTCCAAGTGCTGAAAAAGAAATTGAAGATCCCGAGTACAGAACATGTCCAGTCGTCAGAATTATTAGCATTGTAGGAAGAAAAGGACAAGGTTCATCAGGATATGATGGAATATAAAGGAAAGACTGTAAAATTACAAGAAGAAAAAGATAAGTGGCAAGCAAAATGGAACGAGTTACTAGCACAAATCTCAGGACTGAAAAGAGATCAGAATGAATAAAAAGAAATCATGGAGGAGCTGATGAGCCAAACTCCCACTAATGAAGACCTGTCTATTGTGAATATTGAAAAACCCTTAAATGATTTTTCTGTAGATGACTTATTGGTGCCCATGTCCCAGGTCAGCCTGAAAGATGAAGAGATAACAGAATTGAAAGAGGAAAATGAAAAAATAAAGTCTGAGTTAGCCAAAGTGAATGAAAATAAAAATAAAATATTGCAAGATAGAAATCAACTACAAAAGAAATTCAATGAATTGAAAGAAAGAAACATAGGAAAGGGTCCTCTCCAGGGAGAAAAGCATATAATTTGGGATACATTATCCATAGAAATTACTAAATTCAGGCATTATTTGAACTTTATTGATGATTAAAGCATATTGATCAATTTGGCCAATCAAAGACTGAAGTTAGTAAATGAAACTATGGAGAGGAAACCCCTTGGCACGGTTCAGATGCGCTAAATTTATTGAATTCATTGACTTACCAAAAATTGCATGATATAGGAGTCAAGGACAAAGTAGCAATGGTATTGTGGGCCAAAAGGTTTATTCATAAACATCATCTAATGAAAACAATACAGGACAAAGCTGATAAAATGGTCTCACAGGTTAATGACTTCAAACAGGCTTTCAAAGAACTATTTGAAGATGACCTTCCTTCCTTTTGGGACGAGGAGGGGTGAATGTTTTCTCAAGAGCACTATCACAGCCCGTTAGTACAAATCCGCATGGATCATTCTAAATTCGACGATCTAGAAAAGGGGCTGACAGGGAAAGTCATCGTGGATAAGCTGACAGAAGATTTTGAGATATTACAGAAATTTCTGATCATTAGGGGAGGGTTGCCTAAAGTGTCTTATGAAGCCTACATGGAGCTGGAGGTGTCCATTCGGGAGATGATTGAATATGATATTCCAAGCGCGGAGAAATGGGAGCTATAGAAAGATTCGGAAAGACAAAGTATATCCTTCATTCATGAAGACAGGTGTTGCACGCTGAAGAGCTGCTTGGACGGGCCTTGTTGCCAAGTTGATTTTAACTTAATAGTCTATTAGGATCGAAGCAAGTAGTTTATTCCTAGGAGATAGGAATATAGTTACAAGACTTTGATTAAGACGGTTATTCAGTTATAAATCTTCTTGGAAGATGAAATCATTTTATGTATATAAGTGCATTTATTTTATGTGATGGGGGTTGGAACCCATCCTGTTGTTGAATGTTCTTTTGAAGACATATATTTTTTAATAACGAAGCTGAATGCATGCGGTTATCAGAGATTCTTGTACTGTTTACATTTACAGTCTGTATTTCCTTTCCTTTGTGATTGTCTTTTCCAGTGTCACACTTCATTTTGTCTTCTTCGTATCTGAAACATAGTGTTGAATGATTAGAATTCATATTATTTATGCTCTAATCATTGTCTCAGATATTCTATGAATGTTTCTACTAAAGTTGATATAGAATTCATCTTTGATGCTCTGTATTGATGGATTGTCCCGTATCTCTTCCACTCCACCTGAAATTAAATGAACGACTGTGATTGAATGGTTATCTTGCCTCTGATAAAATCTCATGCATATTCCTTCGTGATATTTTTTATGTATATGTGACTCCATTGCCCAATGGTTATGTGTATTGTTTCAACCATATATATAATCTTTGAGTGTTAATTTATATCTGGCCTTGTTAAATCTGTATTTGAGAGATCCCTCTCTGGAAAGAAATGCCAGTTTCTTTCTAAAGTGGTTTTTGTTGTTACCTTGGGATTTACCTTTTACAACCTGGGTACATTCTGTGTGCTAACAAATTGGCACTGTTGTTGGGGAAAGAAAGTGCACATCTACCTTGGGGAAAACGATAGAGTTTGAAGAAATATTTCTATGGGCAAACAAGAATTTTTATCAGTAAAGAATGTTGTATATTTGCCCTGGCGATTCCATTGAAATTTTTTTTCAAAACCTAAGAAGTCATTCTGGCTTCGAGAAGACACACATGAGGTAATTCTGATACTGAGATTTTAAAGAGTTTGGAAAATCCGGAAAATTTATTTAAGAGGAAAGATAAAGAAAATATAGGTTTCCCTTTGTTTGGTGCGTCATCTTCTCAAGATCCTCCTATTGATCCAGAATGGGAAGTTAATGTTGGAAAGAGTTTGTTAAAAACTAAATCTGAGTCTGATCTTAAGAATACTAAGTTTAATTCTCGTAGATTAGAATCTTATTTGCTGGATTCCCTCTGGAGAGATTTGCAATAGACTACAAAAGTTGAAACATTTGCTGTTCAAATACTCAAAAGTCTTCAGTTCCTTTGAACCCACCTAGACCAATGGCAGCCATATTTGCTCCCTTGCGTTTTCCTGCTTTATTACATGATCTTCCTCAGAATTATTCCCAAATAATTTCTTTATTTGATGGAGAAGGTGACATAACCGCAAAGTGACATGTTGCTAAGTTTGAATATTTCATCGACTTGGAAGAAGTTGATTATCTAGATGTTAAAATGCGGTTATTTGTTCAAAGTTCATCAGGAGAGGCAAAGAAATGGTTTAAAGATTTTCCAAATGGGTCTATAATGAATTTTCAGGCTTTCCAAAATGCATTCCTAGATAGGTGGGATGATAAACATAATCCTTTACAGCTTTTGTCTCAGTATAATAGTCTCAAAAAGGGAGGTTTTGAATCTGTTCATGAGTTTTCCAGCAGGTTCATGAGGGTTTATAATTCTATTCCAGAAGACATAAAACCTTCCACGACTGCTGCCAAACTACATTATGCTGGAGCCTTTGACAATGATTTTGCATTCTCATTGAGAGAGAGAAAATCAACCACCCTTGCAGTGATGTTTACAGATGCTTTAGAAGTGGAAGAAAATATGATGGCAAGTGGAAAAATGAAACATAGAGACATTGATAGGAGGAAAAAGGAAGAAAATTTGCCTTCTGCTTCTTCTTCTACTAATGATGTCAAATTTGAAATGATGTTGAAGACGATGGAAAAGTTGATGGAAATATTAACTATGGATAATAAGGGGTACAACATAGAGCAATCCGACCCTCAGATCAGGAACCCTAATTTTAGAAGACCAAATCCCCTTGTTCTTCCACAAAATAGGCAGAGAGACATGAGAAATCCAAGAAACCAGGAAGAACAACAAATTCTCCCACCGTTTCCTGAGAATTATGTTGCTGATGAAGAAGACCCAACTGAAAATGAAATTCATCTTTTTGGAGAACTAGATTCAGAGATATATCTTACTAAAGAAGAACATAACATGTTTGAATAGGAAGGTGGAAATGAAGAATTTGAAAGGGAGACAGAGCAGTATCAAAGGGGTTATTTACATGCTATGGATGATGTGCAGAGAAAAATCAGATTGAGAAATAGGGAAGTTTTCATAAATAAGGGGAAGGCAAATCCAAATCAACCTTCCACGAGTTCCCTGAATGTAGAAAAGGGAAAAGAAGTGCAAAAAGAGTCTCTTGTAAATAAAGATGTTGAAAATGAGATGCAAAGAGACAAAAGAATGAAGCAAGTGGTCCCAATTGATGTAGAAAGAGTTGGTTCTGGGTTTAATTTGCAAAATGAGCTTTCAAAGTTAAAAATTTCTGTTCCATTTAACGAGTTGTTGAGAAACAATGAATATAGAGACACTATAACAAAAATGGTCAAAGGTCAAGGAGAATCACAAACTGATATTTTAGAATTGAATGATGATAATCCTACTATTTCATTTGGGTCAAAGGTTGAAAATTTAGAAAATGAAGAAGTCCCTTCTTTCTATTTGAGTTTGAATGTGCATGATATGGTTGTCCACAATGCTATGCTAGACTTAGGAGCATCACATAATTTAATGCCGAAGGGAGTAGTTGAAAGTTTGGGATTGGAAATGACTAGACCTTATAAAGATTTGTATTCTTTTGACTCTAGAAGAGTAAAATGCCTTGGTTTGATCAAAGATATGGTAGTGACTCTGAATAAATTGCCATCTAAAACTATAGTCATGGATGTGGTAGTAGCAGATATCCCACCTAAGTTTGGGGTATTCTTGTCAAGATCTTGGACTTCAAAGTTGAAAGGTAGTTTACAGATGGATATGTCATATGCTACAATTCCTGTTCAAGATAGAAGCAAAAGGTTGTATAGTGAAAAAAGAACTCCTTATGTAGTGAGCAGTCAAGATAAACCTGAAGTTCATCATATATATGCTGTTGATACTGATTTGGGGTCTTCTATTCTCTTTAATAATTCTGTCCCATGTGATCTAGAATCCACATTGCAGGAGAAGTCTGAAGAAAATAAGAAAGAAGAGAAGATGGAACAAGATGCCTTGGAGGAAAAACAAAAAAGGGAAGGTTTGTGGACTATGTACTTTGATGGATCTGCTGCAAAAATAGGTGTTGGAGCTGGTGTGTATATAATTTATCCTATTCGGGATTTCAAAGATTTATCATATAAATTAACATTTGAATGCACCAATAATGTAGCAGAATATGAAGCTTTATTGCTGGGGTTGCATACTTTGAAAGATTTGGGAGCGCAAAGGATAAAGGTTTTAGGAGATGCAGAATTGGTAATAAACCAAGTGAATGACAGTTATCAAACGAGGCATCCTCGGATGAGGGCTTATAAGAACGAAATGTGGGATATGATTGGTAACTTTTTTACAGAACACACGATTCAAGTGGTTTCCAGATAGGAAAACACTGTGGCAGATTCCTTGGCAATAGCTGCTGGAAAATTTAAAACCCCTATTGCTAGTCAGAAAGAATATCAGGTGGACATTGTGAATAGACCGTCTATTCTAGATAATTCTAAATATTGGCAGGTGTTCAAAGATGACATGCAGATCAGAAGGTTCTTAGAACTATCAGGAGAGTTTGTAAATACTCATATTGACACCGAAAATGATGATGGTGAGATATTTCAAGAAGATGGAGAACCTGATGAAGAGAAGGAAGGCGCTGAAAAGTTAAAGGGAACCCTAGGAGGTAAGGATATTATTCAGTTAAAAAACAATTTTATACCAAGAGGCTTGATTCCTTTGGAAAAAATTTTTGATCAGAACGATGTGGCTAAGAATCCCAAGGTAAAGCCTGTTGAGAATGCTGTTGAAGATAGAAATATTGGCACCGAAGAGAATCCTAAGATTATAAAATTATCCAAGAATTTGCCTAAAAAAGAAAAGGAAGAATATGTGAATTTAATGAAAAAATATACAGATGTATTTACTTGGATTTATCAAGATCTTAAGGAGTATGATACCTCTATCATACAGCATACTATTCCTATAAAACCCGGGGAGAAACCTTTCAAGCAAAAACTCAGAAGGATAAATCCTAAGTTGCTTCCCATTATTGAGAAGGAAATTAAAATGTTATTTGATGCCAAGATCATTGTAACTCTAAGATTTTCAAAGTGGGTTGCAAATTTGGTTCCCGTTAGAAAGAAGAATGGAGAAAACAGACTGTGTGTGAATTTCCGGAATTTAAATAAAGTTTCTATGAAGGACAATTATCCTTTGCCAAAGATGGATCATATATTGCAGAAAGTAGTTGGAGCTAAGAGAATTTCAATGTTGGACGGCTTTTCTGGCTATAATCAGATCAAAGTATTACCGGAGGATCAAGAAAAAACTGCATTTACTACACCTTGGGGCACTTTTTATGTATGCAAAGATGCCTTTTGGCTTAATGAATGCAGGGGCTACTTTCTAGCGAGCTATGGACATTGCTTTTGCAGGAGAAATTGGGAATTTTGTGGTGATTTACATGGATGACATCACAGTCTATTCAAAATGTGACAGAGAGCATTTGCATCATCTAGAGAAAGTTTTCATGAAATGTAGAAAGTTTGGTATATCCTTGAATCCGAAGAAATCCAATTTTGCATTGGAAGAAGGAAAGCTGTTGGGCCATATAATATCCAAAGATGGAATAAAAATTGATCCTGAGAGGGTGAGTTCAATTTTGAAAGTAGGTGAACCCAGGAGTAAAAAGGAGATACAATCTCTCTTGGGGAAGATGAATTTTTTAAGAAGGTTTGTGCCAAGTTTCGCTGAAATATTAATGAATATCACAAATATGTTGAAAAAGGGTCATGAGGTGAAATGGAATGCTGAAGCTAGAAAGTCTTTTTGGGAAATAAAAAAAGAAATATCAGATGCTCCTGTGTTGGTGAGTCCAGATTTTACCAAATATTTCTCAGTATTTTCATATGCTTCAGAGTATACCATAGCAGCAGTTTTATGACAGAAGAATGATGAGAATTTGGAATAGCCCATAGCATTTTTTATCAAAATGTTGAGGGATGGAGAATTGAAATATGACATCATGGAAAAACAAGCGTATGCTTTAGTCAAAGCATTGAAATATTTTAGGGTATATATTCTACATTCACATATAATCGCACATGTTCCAACTGCTGCAGTGAAGGGAATTTTGACAGAACTAGATCCAGAAGGCAGAAGGGAAAAATGGATAGCTACATTACTGGAGTACGACATAGAGATAAAGCCTACTAAGCTGGTTAAAGGACAAGGGTTAGCAAAAATGATGGCCAATTCAAATTGTGAGGCTTTACAAATTAATTTCCTATCTCACTAATATAATCAATTGGATACAGAAGTGGAAATAATGGCTAACTTTGTGGCATCTCCATGGTATTCTGATATTGTGTATGTCCTTCGAAATTTACAAGCACCAGTTGGATTGAGTAAGCCAAGGGAAAGATCCATAAAATTGAAAGCTGCCAAATTTTGTATTATAAATCAATATCTTTATTGGAAGGATCCTAGAGGTGTGTTACTAAACTGTCTCTTAGAAAATGAGGCTAAACAAACAGTCAAAGAATTTCATAAGGGAGATTGTGGAGGACATCATTCTTGGGAGGTGACTGCAAACAAAATTCTAAGAGCAGGTTATTATTGGCCAACATTATTTTCAGATGTGTATAAAGAAACCAGCAAGTGTCATCAATGCCAAATTTTTGATGGTAAGAGAAAAGTACTTCCTCTTCCTTTAAATCCAATAACTATAGAAGCTCCTTTTCAACAGTGGGGTTTGGATTTTATTGGTGAGATAAACCCCAATTCGTCAGGACAACACAAATGGATTCTGACAGCTACGTATTATTTTACAAAATGGATTGAAGCGAGCCCCACCAGAAGAGCCATTGAAACTGTAATCATGGATTTTCTTGAGGAAAACATATTGGCTTGTTTCGGATGCCCCAAAAGAATAGTAACAGACAATGCAAATGCTTTTAAATCCAAGAAAATGATTGATTTCTATCACAAATATCATATAAGCCTCAATCATTCAACTGCCTATTATCCACAGGGAAATGGGTTAGCTGAATCTTCAAATAAAAGCTTAGAAAGGATCATCAGGAAGCTGTTGGAAGATAATAAAAAGTCCTGGCACACCAAGCTCAAGTATGCTCTATGGGCTGACCGGATTAGTACCAAAAGGGCAATTGGCATGTCTCCGTTCCAACTGGTGTATGGAATTGAAGTTGTTTTTCCAGCGTCGTTAGGTGTTCCAGTTATGAGATATTTCCAAGATCAGCAAGAAGAACCAAATCACATGCAAAGGAGGATAAATCAGATTATTGAACTGGAAGAGTGAAGGAATAAGGCTTATGACAAGGTGTAGTCACAACAAGAAAAAATGAAAAACACTTTTGATAGAAGAATCAAAGAAGAACAGTTTCAGATCGATGATTTGGTTTTGAAATGGGATGCTCCTAAAGAAGCCAAACATGGGAAATTCGATCATATGTGGGTAGGTCCTTATGTTGTTGTTGGATACAGAGGAAAAAATGCATTTCTTCTAGAATATCCGAACGGGGTTCCTCTGGATAGTAACCCTGTTAATGGAAGGTATCTGAAGCATTACCTGTCCTAAGGAGAAGGGTAAAACTTGTATTATAGCTTGTAAATATTTCTTTTTCTCTACAAGTCAATACGGATGGTAGGCCGAATGTATTTGAAGCCCGCGGTGAAGGCCCTGGGATTCAGGAGGCATGTCATTCCTTTCTTAAAAAAAAATAAAATAATATATCTACGAAAAACAAAAGACAAGTTTTCTGGAAGTTATTGGGAAAGATTGAAGACAAGCACCTGGTCTATGAGTTCTTTGATACCTCATAGGGAGGATATCATCCCCAGATGGAGCCAGTTGTTAACACCTCTACCTAGCAAAGGGTCAAAGGGACCATGGTAAAGAAGAAATAATGGTTGTTTGAGAACTTTGGTTAAAATATAACGGTGTGAAAATGTGATAAGGGGCATGCAAACAACGAATTGACTCATAATCCAATGGTGTAAAGTAAAGTGATGGAGATCTACGGCTTATAATGTGTCCGCTTTATGAAGATGCGAGAAGGATAAAGAGATGCAGGGTGTTCGATGAAATATGAAGATCAACGGTCACAGATCCGGCTTGACGAATTCCACGGTCATTGCGAACTCTGCCTCATAGAGTTGCACGTTTTATAAAACAGAGAAGCCCGGCGGAATAGGGTACGTGTAGCCTCATCCGATGGTTAGAAAACAAAGGGGAAGTGCATCGACAGTCGTTGATGGATCCGAAGCAGGAAGTTGCATGGTGGTTGGAGACAAAAGGTGGTATAGGAATGGAAACCACGGTACATGCGACAGATTGTGATGCACTCCGCGGGCAAAAGCAGTTTGGCGGAAACCGCTAAAGGAGGCCTCCGGAGTGGGGTACTATATAAGTAAAGTTGACTTGTTGAAGAACTATTTTTTATTCGCACCGGACAAATGAAAAGGACCTGCATGCTCGCCACCCTCTAATAGTCAATCTCAAATATATGCGGCCACAGTAACTGGTAAGTCTCGAGCACCCAAAATTCATCTGCCAAATCACCATTGTTGTCTGGATTATGGATAAAGGGAAAGATGTGCAAGGGTTTAACCATATTCTGGATGAGAGAGAAGAATGTCTAGTTGACAGGGATAGAGGGGTGTGTGATCCTTTCTTGTCTGTGGGGAGTGTATCAGTTAGCAAAGAGAGGTTATGGCAATTCAATTCGCAAGGTAATGACATTCTAAATTCCTGTAAATCTTTTTTGTACCATTTCGCTGTTGAACAGACCCTGCATTTTCCCGAGTTTGCTGAGTGGTGTGCAGTTAACTATTCCCCTTCTGAGAGAGTTATTGTAAGTCATTCTATGTCTAGGATACTGTGTAAAATTGATGCAAGGGCCATCTGTGAAAACCTAAAATTTCCCGACAATTACCCCGAGAATTGTGAGTCTGTAAATGAGTCCATTTTAGCCGAAGTGTACAAAAACTGTGAAACTGAGGTCCGTTGTAAATTCTTGTCCAGTATTCTTAAAGAAGGTCAATCACTAGATGGTCTTTTTCTGCCATATCATGTTCGCATTTTCAGGGATGAAGTTCAATTAGTAGTGTCTTTAGTCTGTCAAGTCTTGGGTCTAGATGATGACTGTCATGTCAATGAAGTCATCTTAGGTTTCTTGTTAAAAATGAGTTTGATTGGTTCTGAGTCTCATTCAGTTCATGTCTTCAGTTTGGACGAGTATCTATCAGAAACGATACATCTCCAATTGAGTGAGTTTCCAAAGGTCAGGTTTTTTATGTTTCAAACTTATTTACTGAACATGTTACTATGTTCAAATGTCACCGAATTGCAGTTTTTAAATACCATATTCTCTTCAGATTTGCCCAAGTAGATCAACATGTTTGAATTTGCCAATTCTATCATGTCTGAAATATACAAGATGTTGTTTGACGAAGTGTTTCCCTGGGTATTAGAAGAAATGAAAACCATGATGCAATCCTCACCCGAGGATAGGGTCGGAGATTGGTTTCTATATAAGGACTTCACCATTTTGAGAATATATGGTTTTACTGGAGAACCCTATAAGTTACTTGCTTTCCTTACTCCCAGAATTTTTGCATTGGAGTTTACAAGACAAAGGTTGTATTCAGAAGAAGAACACTTTGGGGCCTTTAAGAAATCCACCAGCATCAAGTTCCCTCTTAAAGTCGGTCCTTTTATTTTTAAAAATAAAGGTGTTATGGTGTTCATAGAAAAAGTATTGAAAAGCATGGATTTTCAAAGAGATCAAAAGGTGAATTATGACCCCTACCATATAATTTCCTTGAGAAAACAAGCTAACAAAAATAATCCATTTGACCACCAAGTTGTCGAAGGTCTGAGTGAAGTGGCCAATTTATTTCATTTTATGGAAATTCCAAGATCTGATGAAAATACAAGCAGTACACCGGTTGCAGTATCTCAAGCGACAGATGGTTCTAATATTTTAGTCAAAAGAAGTCTTTTTGAAGTCGAAAGTATGGAAGTAGATGGAGATGATTCACATAAAAAAGCTAAATTGTTTCAAGATGGTGGAGTTTTAAGTGAAGATATTTCAGATGATTTAAAAAGAGTTGCTTTGGTTCCTACCAAATCTGTACAGGTGAGTCAGTTTTCTTTCGAAGGTGTAGATAATACAAAATCAGGCCCAATTTTCAAGTCTAAAGAAGAGCTCATGACTAATTATGGGGAGAAACAAAAGCAGTCCCTAGAAGAAACAAGGAATCTACTCCCACGGGTGAGAAGTTTAAATAATCCAAAAACTTCCTTGATTTCTACCCGGGACGTAGAAAGAAATACCTTTAAATTGGCCATGGTGAGTGATAAGAAAATGTCAGAAATGGAAGTGAGACTAGACAAGATTAGTGTACCAGACAAAATACAATTACATAAACAAACCAGAGACATTATTTATTCAGATTTATTGCATGCTGTGATGAGAGTTAATAAGTTACAGGTTTTGGTAGACAAGTTGGAAGTTCAGTTAAAACATGAGAAGGTTGAAAACAAGGCTAATGCCATTCAAATAAAAAAACTACAAGCATACATCATGAGCTCAGGAAATGAAACAGGTAACACCCAGGCAATCAAGAGACTCCTAGAAGAAAAAGACAACGCCCTCCAAGTGCTGAAAAAGAAATTGAAGATCCCAAGTACAGAACATGTCTAGTCGTCAGAATTATTAGCATTGCAGGAAGAAAAGGACAAGGTTCATCAGGATATGATGGAATATAAAGGAAAGACTGTAAAATTACAAGAAGAAAAATATAAGTGGCAAGCAGAATGAAACGAGTTACTAGCACAAATCTCAGGATTGAAAAGAGATCAGAATGAAGAAAAAGAAATCATGGAGGAACTGATGAGCCAAACTCCCACTGATGAAGACCTGTCTATTGTGAATATTGAAAAACCCTTAAATGATTTTTCTGCGGATGACTTATTGGTGCCCATGTCCCAGGTCAGCCTGGAAGATGAAGAGATAAAAGAATTGAAAGAGGAAAATGAAAAAATCAAGTCTGAGTTAGCCAAAGTGAATGAAAATAAAACTAAAATATTGCAAGATAGATATCATCTACAGAAGAAATTTAATGAATTGAAAGAAAGAAACATAGGAAAGGGTCCTCTCCAGGGAGCAAAGCATATAATTTGGGATACATTATCCATAGAAATTACTAAATTCAGGCATTATTTGAACTTTATTGATGATTAAAGCATATTGATCAATTTGGCCAATCAAAGACTAAAGTTAGTAAATGAAACTATGGAGAGGAAACCCCTTGGCATGGCTCAGAATGCGCTAAATTTCTTGAATTCATTGACTTACCAAAAATTGCATGATATAGGATTCAAGGACGGAGTAGGAATGGTATTGTGGGCCAAAAGGTTTATTCATAAACATCATCTAATGAAAACAGTACATGACAAAGCTGATAAAATGGTCTCACAGGTTAATGACTTCAAACAGGATTTCAAAGAACTATTTGAAGATGGCCTTCCTTCCTTTTGGGATGAGGAGGGGTGAATGTTTTCTCAAGAGCACTATCACAACCTGTTAGTACAAATCCTCATGGATCATTCTAAATTCGACGATCTGGAAAAGGGGCTGACAGGGAAAGTCATCGTGGATAAGCTGACAAAATATTTTGAGATATTACAGAAACTCCTGATCATCAGGGGAGGGTTTCCTAAAGTGTCTTATGAAGCCTACATGGAGCTGGAGGTGTCCATTCGGGAGATGATTGAATATGATATTCCAAGCGCGGAGCAATGGAGAGCTATAGAAAGATTTGGAAAGACAAAGTATATCCTTCATTCATGAAGACAAGTGTTGTGCGCCGAGGAGCTGCTTGGACAGGCCTTGTTACCAAGTTGATTTTAACTTAATAGTCTGTTAGGATCAAAGCAAGTAGTTTATTCCTAGGAGATAGGAATATAGTTACAAGACTTTGATTAAGCCGGTTATTCAATTATAAATCTTCTTGGAAGATGAAATCATTTTATGTATATAAGTGCATTTATTTTATGTGATGGGGGTTGGAACCCATCCTGTTGTTGAATGTTCTTTTGAAGACATATATTTTTGAATAACGAAGCTAAATGCATGAGGTTATTAGAGATTCTTGTATTGTTTACATTTACTCTCTGTATTTCCTTTCCTTTGTGATTGTCTTTTCCAGTGTCACACTTCATTTTGTCTTCTTCGTATCTGAAACATAGTGTTGAATGATTAGAATTCATATTATTTATGCTCTGATCATTGTCTCGGATATTCTATGAATGTTTCTACTAAATTTGATATAGAATTCATCTTTGATGCTCTATATTGATGGATTGTCCCTTATCTCTTCCACTCCACCCGAAATTAAATGAACGACTGTGATTGAATGGTTATCTTGCCTCTGATAAAATCACATGCATATGCCTTCTTGATATTATATATATATGTGACTCCATTTCCCAATGGTTATGTGTATTGTTTCAACCATATATATAATCTTTGAGTGTTAATTTATATCTGGCCTTATTAAATCTGTATTTGAGAGATCTCTCTCTGGAAAGAAAAGCCAGTTTCTTTCTAAAGTGGTTTTTGCTGTTACCTTGGGATTTACCTTTTACAACCTGGGTACATTTTGAGTGCTAACAGTGAGAGCCCCAAAATTCCAAAATGTAACCCTAGAAGATGAACCGTCATAAAGTTTGCTGCCCCAAGGTGGTAAGTTGAACAATCAACTTCCCGGGGTCATAACTTTTGCATACGATCTCCGATTTGGGCATTCGATAGCTCGTTGGAAAGGTTTTTCTAAGATTTACAAATTTCAATTGGCCAAATGCATGCCAATGGAAACCATTTGGTCCCAAATCTCTAAAAAATGTCGTTTAGGGCCTCAAAACGACCCCAGAAGCTTAGGACCCGAAAAATTGTAGAAAAATAACTAGGAAACTACCACAATGAATAATTGTTTTGAGCTGGTGGAATAGGTGGGTGCCCGTCGATCTCCATCTGAATCAATCCTCCCTCCTTAGGAAGCAATGTTCTCCATCGCGTTGAATCCCATATCATATCTCGAACTATGTGTTGAGTTGATCTCCTGGTGCGACATTTGTTGAAGTGAAGAGGCTTCTTTTCTTTGACATCTTGAGAAGGCTATAATTGTTGTATGGATGATTTGTTTCTGGATGAGAACCTTGAATGCATGGCCTTGCATCATAGAAGTACTCGAATAGATGAGGAAACAATGGCCCTGTCTTCGTCTTGTGTCTGATGAGTAGAGACACCCTGTGTAGAGGGTGTGGAGGTCTCTGTGATCTTATGTTCTCATTCAGACGCAATTGTGAAGAGGAATAAATTTATGATGTGGGAGCTTATCTTCCTACCTTGCGAGACTTTGTTAGGTGCAATGGTATCTAGTATTCGATATATTTTTCCTCCCAAA
Organism: Pseudotsuga menziesii; assembly: GCA_001517045.1. Taxonomy (NCBI): domain Eukaryota; kingdom Viridiplantae; phylum Streptophyta; class Pinopsida; order Pinales; family Pinaceae; genus Pseudotsuga; species Pseudotsuga menziesii. Next base: position 420,264 of record LPNX011203324.1, read on the forward strand.
GTAACAATGACACTGCGAGGCCATGACTCATATACATCATGACACTTCCACATATATGGTTGTCCTAAAAGAACATCACAGACTTCAAGTGGGGCCACATCACATAGTACCTCATTTTTGAAAGGCTTGATGCCATATGGTAGGAGGCATTGTTGAGTAATGTGGATACCTCGTCCTTGGCTTAGCCAACCGATGCTGTAAGGTTGCGGGTGTGGTGTTGTTGGAAGCTCCAATATCTTGATGACTTTTGCTAAGATCAGGTTCTTTTGGCTGCTGTTGTCGACAACAAAATTTAGAGGCATTCCCTTCACCCACATATGCGAGTGGAATAGGTTCTCCTTTGCCTATGACTCTTCAGGATCCTCTAGTTGAATCTATGCGGTAGCAATAGTGGCAGTGGGGTTTGCATCAATGATCTGCCTCCTATTGTATGCTGCTGTGGCATTGGGCTCAGAATCAGAATCAGGATTTGATTCTGAAGATTTGATCTCAGCCACTAATGACTGCTTTGAGCGACATTCATCAGTGTTGTGCCAAGGGATTTTATGAAATTTGCACCACTTACCGGTGTCCTTCTTTATCTTTCCATCTCCCTTCTTTGCTTGTGGCGGGGACTGGTTGTCCTTTCCTTGTCCTGTGTTTTGTGGGCTAGGGTTTCCCTTGCCTTGCTTTTGCGGTGGGTGTTCAGGTCCAGAGTCTTGCTTGTTCTTTTGTCAACATTTCTCCTCGATTTTGACAGCATACCGATAGGCGGATCCAAGTGAAAAGATGTTGAGGAAGTCCATCTCAGTTCAGATGTACTGATGTAGATCACTGCAATATTTCAGAATCAAGTGCCACTTGGAGTCCTTGATACTCAGCTTTGTACGTAGGGTATGAAAGTTATTGGTGTACTGCGACACTGTCTGGTCCCTTTCTTGATGCAGAATGGTCCATTTTGTGTACTGGTCATCATAGTTTCCCACAGGGTAATACTGTTCCCTGACGACATCTATGAAAGAGGCCCAAGTGGGATTTGTTTCAAACATTCCAGACTCGTCTGATGAGTTTTGCTCAGAATAAGTACCCCACCAATTTTGGACATGGGGGATTTCCTTAAGGAGCGCAAAGGTGATCTTTTCACTGTCAAAAAAATTGTGGATAGAGAAATACCCTTCTAGAACATTCAACCAATTATCTAGGGCATCTGCATAATTTTTTCCTTCAAATAAAGGAATATCAAAGTTAACTTGTAGCTTGAAGGGAGTTACATCCCCGAACCGGCTGTTTATTGAAGATGCACTTGCCGTTGCTCGCATTCATAGAAGGATTTGGGTGAAACTATCCATCATCTCATTCTTCTGTCGCTCGAGGGCTTCCTCAAGCAAAGAATTGATAGGTTATACTACTCCATCATCTCTCTTTTCTTCCACCATGGGAGGTCATTTGGGATGGCAAGAATGATCAAGTGAAACTAGTTCGAGACCAAACTCTCTATACTCGGACCTTGTCGGGGACATGCGCCAAGAAACAATCAAAGAGCAGATTGATCTAATACCATTGATTCGGATTTATGCATGAACAAAATGAAAGAACATATACATAATCATAATCACAGACATTTTGCAAAGATAACAGAGATACAGTAAACACATATTCTATTAAACGACGGAAATAAAACAAACTGTAATACAATTGCTAGAATGGTGGTAGCTATCTTTGAGAAGAGATGTGGCTGCCATGCTCATATGTGCCAAGATGAATACAAAATGAGGCCAAAGAGGCCTATTTATAATAAGAATGAGGTGAGAACCACAAAATTGCAAAACGTAACCCTAGAAGATGAACCGCCATAAAGTTTGCGGTCCCAAGGTGGTAAGTTGAACAGTCAACTTTCCGGGGTCATAATTTTTGAATACGATCTCCGATTTGGGCATTCAATATCTCGTTGGAAAGGTTTGTCTAAGATTTACAACTTTTGGTCAACCAAATTCATGTTGATGGCAACCATTTAGCCCAAATTTCCAAAAAACATCGTTTAGGGCCTCAAAACGACCCTGGAAGTTTAGGACCTGAAAAACTGTAGAAAAATAACTAGGAAACTGCCACAATGGACAATTGTTTTGAGCTGGTGGAATAGGTGGGTGGCCACCAATATCCATCTAGATCAAAGATGGCTGTGAATTATATAGAAGGAAGTAGGTAAGTAAGAGTGTTCTCCAAGTTAATGGAAACACCTTGGTTGACTATGTGTGTTGAAAATATTGCTTTACTCCTATGTGATAAACTTAGTATATTGTGCTATTTGTATTTTTATCATGATCTAGTGAGTAATATAGTTAGTTTTTACAATTATTGATTTTTGTCTTGCATTTCTTTGAGTGAGAACACATAGGAACTATGCATTAGATTTGAGATTTGTTATCTTTAGTACACACACATCTATGTATGCGCCAACTATGCCTACATACATTGTGTATGTATAATAGTATTATTTCAAATTGTAAATTAAGTGTTAAAATATTATTAGTTAGAAATTGATGCATGTTGGGTTGATTAAATAATTATTTCTATACTTATTTGGACATTTATTGAATATTTATTTAATAATGGGTTGATAAAAAATTTACTAAGATATTCCTAGATGGGGTGTTAAGAGACGACGATGACATCATAAATGCGGATGAGACAGGAGTTAATGGGTGACCTGCAATGGATTGTAAGGTAGTCATTGTGAGGATGCCGGTCTTAAATGTCATTAACTCCCTCCCTTACAACACAAATTGACATGAATTTCCATCTTTGGTGGAGTAATTTCCGCTTCAAAATTAGCAATGGTTATTTTATACTTCTTCTTCATGGGTCCAAGCCCATTTCTCTCCTATCTATGATGCTTGACTCTCCTCGATGTGGTGGGATCTATGAACTAGGTTTACGTTGGAAAAATTTGACCTCTGAAGCAATCTTCCAGTGTGAATATCATATGGAAGAAGACAAAGACATGGCTCATCGTGGTCATCATGGTAGGTGAGGTCATGGTTTCCACATTACTGCTCAACGCGTGGGGAATACATGGCTTCTTGGACAAGTTGCAGCGATGATCAATAATATTCTCCTCATCTATAAAGACATAAGAAAGGCAGAGGAAGAATGTCAAGCACATGTTTTGGAGATTCATGACGGAGTTCAAGCACTTCCATATTGGTGCACAAACATTATTGAACTCTACCATTCACCTTGACCCTTGCTTTCCACATTGGGAGATGACATACACACTCCATAGGATTCCACTGGAGAAATGGATGATAGGACTCGTGACAAGGTAGAGGTGACAACAAATGGTGTCAAGAAGGAAAACCAGGATGGAGATGCACATGAAATAAATAATGGCGACACTCATGTTATGGAAGGCACAATTGGAACCAAACAGAAGCACCCAAACGTCGTCAAAGCAGAGAACAAGCCACCTATCACCACACCATTCTCATGCACTGGGACACCTATCAAGTAGTGTCTTTTCTTTCCTGGGATTCCTTTTTACAGGATCAGAGTCTAGTTACATCCTTGCTCTTTTGATGGGTAGTTTAGTATATGGCAGTTTCCTTTTTGTTTATCTATCCATGGAAAAAATTAGGATTTACCGCAGACAACAAATTGATATTTTTATAATTGGTCGTGTTCTCCTTTGGAGAGGCTTGCAAACTCTTAATCTAGGATGTTTTCTCATTATGAGAGGGCCAGACACTTTGTATTTTTATGTACCTATTTTTGTCATATAATGTGAATGCTAACTTACAATTTATTATTATTATTAAGATATAAGATTTTTATTTATTTTTGGATTTGACATGATCCATCAACCCTTTTTTTCTTGGGGACAAAAATATTTATTTTATTTAAGTTGAAAAAAATACATTTAGGATGTGCACTTATAATATTCATCAGAAAAAATATGGATCACCCAAGCCTAGCTAGAAAGTCCAAAAAGGATCTAAACCCCTTCATAAAATGATAAAAAATAATCTCTACACCACAAAATGTTCCATAGTCAATCTACTAACCTATCTTATATTCCATGAAAAAAACTATACAAAGTCTTCCAATAATTATTACAATCACCCAATAATATTCTAAAATGTTTGTCACAACCTAGTACTTTGATTATTCATCCCAATGATATCAAATTATTCCAAGATAGGGTAAAAATATTTCAACCCCTTAGTAGACTTGGAGAGGCCATCTGCTTCCACATCAACTATAAGTAAATATGTTGAAAGGAAATGTATTAAAAATATTGTTAAATATAATTTAATTGATTGTTCAGGTAAGAAAATAATGTTATTGACTACATGGATTGATTTATTCATACAATTGAGCATTAAAAGTCCCCTTTCACATGCAAGGTATCCAAGTGTAATATGGAGACAATATTTAATAAGGAAAATAAGGCTTTGAACTCACCAATGTTATTTGTCCCTTGACTGCAGTTTTCCTGGAACTTGAAGACATGATCGTCTGATAAATATGTTAGAGATACCGGTGCAACCATTGAATCCCGGGCCCTACAAGCTCCATCAAAGTATTCCCACATAATTATTTTGTCGGGGATCAATGGGGCTAGAATTTGTGGAGCTCTAGTTTTCACATGAGACTTGAAATGAGACATCAATGCCCAATTTTGTGTTGAAGTTTGAAAACTGGTTCTTAAAGTGTTCTCAAAAGAAATGAGGTTCCAAGCCATCCAAATCCCCCAAAGTAGTATAAATAGAAGTGAACTCCAAGGTTTTAAATCCCTGTTCTCATACTAAATATTCATCCTTGCTTCTTCTATACATCTTGTCCAAAGTGTTCCTTTCCCCACTCATGCTTCCAAATCTTCCTAGACTTTCATTGAATACAAGGAATATATATTCAAAGGTCTTTATTTGTTTCTTCAATGCAACAACAAAGGAGACAAATGTTCAATCATTCCCCTCCACATTTTAGGAGCTGCTCCTATATTAATATATTACCCTAAATGGCATGCCACATAAGGCTTCTAATTATTTTTAAACCATTATCTCCCATCTCCCTCTTCAACTAAAAGGGATACTTTGTAGCCTAATTTTGTTGAGTACTCCCCTTGTGAATCATTATAGCTCCAGACAATGTGATATAGATCAAGTACTAAGAGAATATGGCCTTTCCAAGTTCATTAATGAAATTATGCCGAACTTGTGCATCATCCCTGCTGGCCCTAGGAAAATATAGAAAAATTTTGTTCGAAAAAATGAATATTTTGGTAGCAAGACGAGCAACAACTGCAATGGAAGAGGATGCGACAAAAGAGGAGAAGAGCAAGTCGAAACGAGGTGCTCGACATAGTTTTGGGTAAGAAGTAGTTAGACTAATAGTATATTTTGGGTATAAAGTATGATTGTAAATTGGGCCGATAATGCCTATATTAATGTAACAATATGTTTTGAGTTAGTAGAACAACTTGCTGATTGACAGTTAAGAACTAATCGATGGGTAAAACAAGAATTGTAAAATCTTATAAGTTCGATCCAAGATGTGTGCGGACAACCAAGACCAAGAGAAGAGAAGAGAGGAGAAGTCCAAAGAGAGAGAGAGAGCGACATGATGAAGAGAGACCTAAACCTGAGAGCATGAGATGAGTAAAAGCCTCATTGATTACAAAGAAGATATAGAGAAGAGCCTGCAGGATGTGTGCACAAACATTACTCATTCCAGATGAAGAGTGCCTTTGTAGTTTTTCCCAAATGGGTTTCCACGTTAAACATGTGTCTTTGATATTTATGTTTGTTATGAATGAACTGATATGAGTTTGTTGAATATATAATGGTGTAATAGTGTGGAATTTCGATTAATATGTGTTAGAATATATATATCTTACATGTTTTCTATGTGTGTCGACAAATCAATATGTTTTATGCTATGATGTATATATGATGTTGGATCTCTGTTTCTTGTCTTCAGTTGAGTAGGCCTGATGATGTTGTAATGAGAAAATCCCCTTCCATAACTGCAGAAACTTGGTTCTAGCAGTCCCCATAGATATATTTGGTGAGACCTCACTTGTTTCTCAGGGATTGCCGATAGAGTTATACTTTGTCGGGACGATATCTAGGGATTTGTTAACGAATAGGGAATTCTAAATTGGGTCAACAGAAAAGACACCAACAAATTTTTTTGTTTCTAGGACCTGAATCATTATAACGAGATATGTTTTGGTACCCAATGAAACCCGAAATTCAAGATTGGGTTGATTACAAGGCATAAGAGTTTGCACATGAAGAAAGTAAAGGATCATGACTGAGCATGATAGACTGGTTAAAAAAATATCTTTACACAGACATTCATGATATTTTATTTAGTGAATTTCCCATTCTATTGCATGAGTGGTTGTTGAATATAGCAACTCAAAAGAAATTTTTTCAAGGAGGATCATCCACAGAGTGGAATCCTCAGTTGATCCAACAACTGAAAAGAGTTAATAATCCTATATCTAGGGTAGTCAACTTCTAGGTTGATAGTATTACGGAGGGATATATTAATGATATTACAGTCAATAGTATAAGGTAATATAGTGAAATAGAAATAAAGTTCTTCCAGGAACCTCGAGGCCACTATTTTAACTCCTTGAAATTATGGATAAAGAAGCTGGTATGTGAAAAATGGATTCTGAGAATGGATTCCAATGGATAAATACTCGTGCATGGAGAACTGGGGTAATGTCGCAAGAAATATTTTGAGCAAAATAGACCAGAGTAAGTTGAGATGTTTCCTACTGATAACGCGACTAAGCAAGAAGGTGGATGCCTAAGGAGTGGAAGAATATTTCGATCGGGAAAGAGAAGAAGGATTGTGACAAGAAGAGGAAGTTGTAGCGTGACTTAAAGGAGAGACTACAAATTGGCACCACACTTCAATAGAGAATCCTGGAATGAAGAAGAGGAATATCAACTTATATCTGAAGAAGAAGAAGAAGAATAGGAGGTAGAAGATCCAAGTCAAGACAACAACATACCCGCGACCCTGCGTACATCACCAGAACATGAGGTAAGACCTAAAAACACCTCACCTGGTGATTTTATCGATCATAGTAGCTGTAATAGTGGAAATTGTAGTCAAGGAATACCTACTAGTGGAACCTTTATTCAACAATACCACGAGTACATAGAATGGTAGGAAGTGATATAAAGTTACCTATATTCAATGGGAATGGGTTAGAGGACCTTGAGAAACATTGGTTCCTATGTGAAGCTATATGGACCATGTGACATGTCCAAGATGAGGCTATAAAAATATCCCATATGATCACAACCTTTAGAGGTCATGTGCTTGATTGGTATATAAAATTATCTATGGTCCCAGTAAGGATCTCTAAAAAATCATTAGATTAGATCCATACATGATTGATAGAAGAGTTCAAAAACCCTAGGTATGAGACATAATGCATCACATAATTAAAAGAGATCAAGCAGTTGTCGACTGGTTCTGTTTTGGAATTCGACCAAATATTTAAAACTGTAATGGCCAAAGTAAGTTTTGAAATGTCAGATGTCCAACATAAAAAATGGTTTATTATGGCGATGCTACCACATATCCGTATTCCTTTAATGCAACAAAAGATTGTATTGCAGAGTGAATTTGTCGATCTTGTCATAAATTTAGAAGCTTCATCGGTCGGAGAAATTGGTGTGGGAATGATGTAGATACAATGACAGCTTTCCAACCTCATGTTGTACATACAAGACATCAATAAAGGAAAATAAGTACAAGAGGAACTCTGGTGTACAAGATGCAGAACTGAAGGCCATCATAAAGACTCGTTTTTGGAATTCATGAATCATCTTGCATCTAGAGCACAAAATCCTATAAATTCACAAGGAATTCCTTGGTGTAGAATTTGTTAAATCAAAGGACATCGGTCATAGGAATGCTTGTATTTACAAAAAATATTAAGTTCATCGGCCAACCCATATTGTAAATTTTGTTGATTAGCGGATCATGACGAGAAATATTGCATGGAATATTAGTTGCAGCAGGAGAAAACATTTGACACAAATATTATGAACAATGATGAACAGATGCGAGCCGATCGAGCTCGGGCACAATATCCTTAACCAAGGGGGGGTGTATTTTTATATGTTGAGGCCTAGGAGAAGGATTTGGTGGCAAAAGGGGCCAAGCCATTTTTTATAATTGTGGACTACTTGGACATTTTTCCAGATATTTCACTAATCCTACATCGTCATGTTCATATTGTAAAGCATTGGACCACACTCCCAAATAATGCCCCTAGTTGATTGCTCAGTGGCAGGTCAGAAAATCAGAAACCATAACCCACCTCAAAATTCCAATCCAAACATTCAGAATATTTCTGTTGAACCTCGGGACCCTAATATTGTTTTCATAACAAGAGGAGGTGTTGTGACTGGAGGAGATCAAGAGGAGCCATACAAACAACCAAGAGTTCTATTGGCACCACAAAAGAAAGTGTCATTTGATGTCCATAAAGAAAAGGAAGTGTTTTTTGGTGCACATCATGAGTTCGTCGACATAAATCAAGCATCAACTTCTGTTGTTGTCCCAATATCGAATGAAGGATCAATATTGGAAATTCCTCAACAATTTGAACAGTTATTTCAAAGAAAATCGACAGAGAAGGTCAGTAAGTTGAAATATTTCTTTAAAATTTGTTTAGCATTGATAAAAGATAAGAATTTTGTGGAAGAACTAGAAGATTTAGTTGAAGAACCTCAAACAAGTGTGCGACCGGAAAAGAAAGTTAACCACATTAGAAAAAGACTGAAAACTGATCGCGAGCTAAGGATGAATGCCCAGATAGGTGACTATGACATGGATTATATTATTCTAGATTTGGGATTAAATGTTCACACTCTCACCAGACAGACATGGGAAAGTATGGGAAAGACGAGACTAGTATGGTCTCTTTTTCAGCTAATATTAGCCAACCAGTCGAAGGTTCTGCTTATTGGTCGACTGACATAAGTTCCTGTAGAAATAAAAAGTCTCCGTACCTATGAATATTTTTAAGTTATATACATTGTCTATGATACAAATATATATCTTGCACTTTTGGGATTGACTAGGCTATTGACAATCAAACCATTATAAATTTTAAGAAGAGAATATTAACATTTGAGGATGAAGAACTACGAGTGGTTGCTCCAATTGATCCTCTAGAAGGCTAGAGATATGTCGAGTAGGTAAAAGTGAAGGATAAGATGGATATATGGATCATATCTACAATATTACTTCTGGGATGGATGACTATGTTAATCCAACAATAGATGGAAAACTTAGTTGGTGAAGTATTAGTTACTTCTCCTCGAACTCGAGAGAAGCTCTGGAGAACTGGAAGAATCGACTACATGAAGTATACATGCAGAAATGTGCAAGAAACATGAAATCTATGAGACAAGTAAGTACTAAGGTATGTGATATACTTACTTATGAAGGTTTACCTAAATTGGAATCCTTTCTTACAAATCTTGAAGAGAAAGTATCTAAACCTCAACACTTGTTATCCCTAGATGTTGCATTGAAATCTACACTTGCAAGATGGTGGGTTGCTCATAAGTAGTATATTTCAGAATGGCATCAATGCCGACGATTGCTGGAAGTCCAATTTAGACAGAAAGTACTCTATACTAGTCAGAAATATACAAGACTGACTAATCATGTCGAGCATATTGAGCATTGTCATGCAACATGGAAGACATCACCATGTCAAGAATGGGTCCTTCAGTTCATACACACATTGGACATGATACCAAGAAATTGGTATATGTCGGTTGAGGTGCAATGAGAAACATTTGACTAGGAAGAGCTAGATGCCAGTTTCACACATACATTTGAGTTTGTTGATGACAATCCATCAATTGATACTGCTTTGCAAATAATCAAAACTAAGATGTCAAGTTTCAATGGAATGAGTAATGTCAAGAGAGTTTTGATGTTCTTAAAAATAAGATGGTTACAACACCTATATTGGTATTTCTAGACTGGAAAAAGAATTTCATGTACATGTCGATGCGTCATATGTCATGCTTGGCATTGTACTTGCACATATAGGTGAGGGTTTTATTGATCACCCTATTGCATTTTCTAGTAGAAAACTGTTGATGACAAAAATGAATTATACTACTACCAAAAGAGAAGGACTTGTTATGGTATATGCTCTCCAAATTTTTTGACAATATCTGTTGGGAGGACACTTCAAGATGTATACATACCATTCTACATTGAAGTGTTTGGTCAATAAGCCAATGTTGGGGGGGAATATTTGTCGATGGCTTCTCCCATTTTAAGAATTTTACTTTGATATTGTTGTCAAACCGGGTTGACAAAATTTAGAATTGGACCATATGTCGAGGTTAGAAAGTGGATAAGAGCATGTGAGTCTCGACAATAATCTTCCTGATGCACAATTGTTTGCAGTTAATATGATTGATGATCACTACAAGGATATTGTACATTTTTAACTACAGGATATGCAACAGAAGGCTTTAATACAACACAAAAGAGCAATTAATTGTAAAAGCTACAAATTTTCAGCTGATCGCGGGAAAATTATATAAGATGGGACTAGGTGAAATACTTCATTGTTGTGTCCTGGAACATGAGTGAATGTTGGTATTAAATGAATCTCATGCTAGTGTCTTAGGAGGTAACTATGCTGGAAAAGCAACAGTGCACAAGCTATTACAGGTAAGATTGTGGTGGCATACAATGCATGTAGATGCTAGAGATTACTGTCTCAAATGTGATATTTGTAAAAGAATTGGAAAACCGTCATGATGAGATGAGATGTCACTGATACCAAAAGTGAATTTGCATGCATTTGATAAATTGGTGGTTGAATTTTTGTGTCCCATTAACCCACAAGGAAAACAAACATGTGCACATTATATAATCACTGCGACATACTACTTAAGTGTATGGGTTGAAGTAGCACCAATAAAGAATGGTACTGCTACGACTGCTTCTCAATTTTTATTTGAGCATGTTGTGACCCAATTTGGATGTCCATGAATTTTTATAAGAGATCAAGGTACACATTTTGTGAATCAGTAGATTGGGAAATCAACTGAGGAATTTCAGATTTAGCACCGGAAAACAATGCCATATCACCCACAAGCCAATGGTGTTGTTGAAGAATTCAATAAGATCTTGGAGAATGATTGGAAAAAATATGTAATGTTCAGAGGGATGATTGGGATTATAAGATACTTGTGGTATTATGGGGTTATCACACAACATGCAAAAATTTGACAGGACAAACTCCATTTAGATTGGTTTATGGACAAGAATCTAACATTCCACTAGAATATATTGTACCTTGTCTCAGGATAGTTGTGATTATTGAGATGACATATGTTGGTGCTATAGAGGAAATATTGACACAACTGGTACATTGGAAGAAGATCATTTTGTCACAAGCTATCATCAACATGTCGAGAAGGAGCAAAAGAAAGCTTGGCATGATTGTCACATTAATTTTAAGTAGTTATATATCGGAGATCATGTCCTCCTATGATTGTAAATTTTTGAAGCATCTTGGCAAGTTTAAACTCATTGGCTCGGACCCTATGTTGTCATCAGTATCACTAAAGAAGGTGCAACTTAATTACAAAAGTTAGATAGTACACCCTTCAAGGGGTTGGTAAATGGAATTCTCCTAAAGCATTATTAGGATAGCCACACTTCGGTCCACTAAAAAATGAAAGATAAAAAAAAATTAAAAAATCGCAAGTTTATTATTTTGTCACAAGTATAGAATTTTGTCGTAGACTATAGGTCCGTCACAAGAAAATTTTTGTCACAAGTATAGGATGTTGTTGCAGAATATAGGTTTTCCATAAGAGAATTTATGTCACAAGAAGATTGTTGTTGCACGAGGGAATTTTGTCGCAAGTGACAGCTGGATAACAACTAAATGAGAGATTTTGGTGGCATGCTTTTTGGTCACATCTGCCATCAATGCACAATAACTATCTGTTGTCCTGACAAGTGAAGTGATGGTTTGATTGATGTTTTTTATTGCTATTATTTGAAATATTTCCTGCCACCTTCTCCATTTAGCCACCACCTTCTCCATTTATTGCAGACCCACGTAAGTGAATAAATTTTGGCATGCATTAACCTATTTCATCTTCGCGTCAAAGTATGTTCATTCATTTGCATCCAAATGACTAACTTCCCGAGTCGAGCTATCTGTCTGCAACTAAGATATTAGTTTTGATTATTTGTAAAGCAACATCAATTGACGTATTATCATCAGTGAAATCAAATGAATGCGTGACATTGACAGCTAACTCTTCCTAGTCAACTGCTTCTTTTTGTAGATCAACCGACATATACCAAGTTCTTGGTATCATGTCCAATGTGTGTACAAACTGATGGACCCATTCTTGTCACGGCAACATCTCCCATGTCATGTGAAAATGCACAATATGTTTGACATGATTAGTTAGTCATGTATATTTCTGACCAGTATAGAGCACTTTCTCTCCAAATCGGACTTCCAACAATATTCGACATTAATCCCATTCTAAAATAGACTACTTATGAGAAACCCACCATCTTGCAGGTGTAGCCTTCAATGCAACATCCAAGGCTAACAAGGTCTGAGGTTCAGATACTTTCTCTTCAAAATATCTAAGAAATAATTCCAAGTTAGGTAAACCTTAATAGGTAGGTAGATCAAATATATCAATACCTACCCCTCATACATATTTCATGATTCTTGTGTATTTCCACATTGATACTTCATGTAGTCGATTTTGCAAGTTCCCTAGAGCTTCTCCTGAGTCTGAGGAGCAGGAACTAATACTTTTTCAACTAAGTTTTCCATTAGTTGTCGGATTAACATAGTCATCAATTGTAGAAGTAATATTGTATATGATACATATATCCATATTGTCCTTCACTTTTACATGCTCGACATATCTCTGGCCTTCTAGAGGATCAATTGGAGCAACCACTTGTAGTTCTTCATCCTCAAATGTTAATATTCTCTTCTTAAAATTTATAATGGTTTGATTTTCAATAGACTAGTCAATCCCCAAAAGTGTGAGATACATATTTGTATCATCAACAATGTCTATAACCTCAAAATATGCATAGGTCCAGAGTCCTTCTATTTCAACAGGAACTTGTGTCAATCGACCAATAGGCAGAACCTTCGATTGGTTGACTAATTTGAGCTGAATAGGAGACCATAATAGTCTTAGATTTCCCATAATTTCCCATGGATTTCTGGTGAGAATGTTAACATCTGAGCCCAAGTCCAGAATAATATAATCCATGTCATAGTCACCTATCTAGGCATTCAGCCTTAGCTTGCAACCAATTTTCAGTCTTTTTCCAATGTGGTTAACTTTATTTTTTAGTCGCACACTTGTTTGAGGTTCTTCGACTAAAGCTGCTAGTCCTACCACATGATCCTTATATTTTATTAATTCTAAACAACTTTTAAAGAAATATTTCAACTTACTGACCTTCTCTGTCGGTTTTCTTTGAAATAATTGTTCAAATCATTGAGGAATTTCCAAGATTCATCCTTCATTCAATATTGGGACAATAAAGGAAGTCGATGCTTGATTTCTATCAACAAACTCATGATGCACATCAAAGAACACTTCCTTTTCTTTTTGGACATCACTTGGAACTTTCTTTTATGGTGTCACTCGAACTCTTGGTTGTGCATATATTGCCTCTTGATATCCTCTAGTCGCATCACGTCCTCTTGTTACAACAACAATATTAGGCTCCCAAGGTTCAGCAAAAATATTTTGAATGTTTAGATTGGCATTTTGAGGTGGGTTTTGGGTTTTCATGTTTTTGTCCTCCCACTTAGCAATGAACTAAGGGAATTCTTCGATAGTGTGGTCCAATACTTTATAATATGAACACATCATTGTAGGATTAGTGCAATCTATGGAAAAATGTCTAGGTTGTCCACAATTATAACAAGTGACTTGGCCCCTTCTGCGACCAAATCCTCCTTGACCTCAGCCTCTAAAAATACCACCCCCCTTGGGTTGAGGGTGTTGTGCCTGAGCTCTCTCGGCTTGCATATGTTCATCATTTTTCATCATATATGTGTCAAATATTTTCTCCTGTAGCAACTTGTTGGGCCTAGGTAAAGGAAAGCATAATTTACTTAGAATTCTACCTAAGTATGGAGAAGAACTAGAGAACAAGAGAACAGAGCTGCAACATAAGGGATGACAGGCAAGAAGAAGAGAAAGGAGTTACGACAGAAGGAAGGAGTGTGATAGGGGAAGTTGTGATGGAATAACAGTATCAGAAGGCGTGCAAGTGGCATAATGACTGGAAAATGATAGTAAGGTGTAATGGTTAGAAAGTGACAGGCTATAAAGATCATGGGTATGAGTTTGGCTAGAGATGGTGGAAACCACACATATGAAGGTATCTTGGTAAGTCAGGCTATTAGTGCTGTTGATGCCTAGAAAAATCCCAAGTACCAAATAGTAGGGATTCTCCTCGGTGAACAATCCCAATTATATCAAACACCAATTGGTGTGGGGAATCTGTCCAGTTCATGGTTCCAGCTACCATATATTAAGTTCTTAAATATTTTACTGGTTATGTCCCAGTCCACCGTTTATATAACTTTTTTTTAAAGAATGAAATGCATATGCCTAATCTAGATACAGGTCTAATATAGATCTAGAACTAAACTATTCTATCCCCGGCCAAGGATAAAATTTACACTTCAGACTAATATACTATAAATGCTCGTAAAGGTCTAACAGATAGCCGTACCAACACAATAATCACATTCACAACAGAAAGAACACCAGAGGTAACTCTAGTATAATTAAACCATTTATTACCTTGTCAACACAAACATTTATACACACAACAGACATTCATGACTGTTATAGCTGATTTTACCACACCAGGTGAATCACACTTGTATGGCCTTCCCCTGTCCCTCTGTAGACTCCTTAGACCCCTTGGACCATTTTTTGTCCTTTGATGTTTCCTAGACCATCCCTATAAACATGTGAAAATTTCTATACGTGACTTTTAAACCCCTTATCGCGTATCTACGCGGGTTTGACCCCTAAAACTGTGTACTTCAGGATGTGTGCAAAATCCAAATCCTTTTGGAGTTTTCCTTAACATGGATCCTACTCACTTGAATCCTGGCCTTCCATATGCCTTGAGATCACTCAGATTTGACCTTTCATTACCCCTTTGAAAAACTATATAAGGAACTCTTTGGATACATTGAAGGCATAAGAGAATTGAGAGCAAAGGAACTATAATCCATTGTTGCCGGAACTTGTACTTTCGTCTGCATCCCTTTGTCCCTTGGAGCACTTTTGTGTTCTTCCAAAGCTTGCCTTTTGCTTGTGAGCTTGCTATCGAGAGATGGAGGATTTAGGTGGTGGAGGCCCAAGTGGGGGATTCAGTTTCTTCGATTCGTAGACATGTCGATAGAGGGTGTATCCATTGTAATCTCTAATTTTATATTAATAGAAATATATTTTCCTGTCCAATAATGTATGTTTGAATGAATATTTTATCCATGGATGATTTCAAATGCTTATACATTGTTGATTATATATACTAGAATAGATCTAACACCAATATATAGTATGCTTGTCTTGTTTACTTGTTTTTGAGGAAGTGATTCATCAATTCAAGCTGAAGGAAATCTCAATGGGGATCTACTTCAACCGTTCAAAATAAGGTATGAGTTCTGATCCTTTAGTGTTAGATATTTGATTTCTATTGCATATTGGAAAGGATTGATTTCTGGAGTCAAGCTGTCTGTTGTGGTACCCCAAGCCATAGGAATTTCTCTCCATAACAGAATTGGTGACTCCGCTGGGGAGTTCCTAGTAGTTGTCCTTTGGGGCTTTTTCTATTGGCATTCAATGACTTTGAATTGCTCTTTTTTCTCTTGTTTCTATTTCGGGTCCCGGGGCATGTTTTCCTGGTAGTGTCTAATTGGTGTGAAGTTTGTCTTAGCTTATCTATTTGCCTTTATTTTTATGCACCTTTCTTCTTGTACCTGAGTTTTTAACTCACAATCATGTATATACATGGGTTTCACTACTCTTTCCGCGTGAACACGTGGGTTTACTGCGAACAGTAGCGTATGCCCTTGGTTTTTCCTTCTAGAGGAAGATTGATTGTTGCTAAGTGAATTTGGATGATTGTTGAGTCTCCTTTGATATTGCTAGAGTCTGTATACACCTCTATTTCTGACCAGAGACATTTTTTTAAGGTAAAATTTCTTTTTTGAAGAATGTTCTTGTCATTGCATTTTCGATTTTTTGTTTTGGGATTAGTGCATTAGATTTCTTTTACCTTAGTACTTTACTTGAGTGCTACTTGAGTGTGCTTGAAGAGTCTGGGGGTTGTAGAACCATTCTTTTGCTTTAGTATCTCATTTTTATTTCAAAAAATCCAAAAATATTTGCTTATCATTATGCATTGCATCTTGCATTTTGCATAGTACTTGCACTAGATTTGCTTTGGAGTATTAGTCAGGATTTCATATAGGAAAGTTTGCATCTATCATTCGAAGAAAATTGTGTATTTCACGTAGTAGCATACTCTATTTTTTGTGGACACAATGCATTTGCATTGATTGTTAGGTGTGCATTTTGCTTCATGTTGTGTCATAACACCGTTAGTTGCACGACCATATACCTATTTTGAGTAATAAATCCAATTAAAATCAACGCTTAATTAAAATGAACTACACTATTTTATTTGATAGGGTTCACCAACAAGATTAGGTTTTAGGGTCTTGGAATAGTTCATTGTGAGTAAATTCTCCAAGACCACTAAACAACAACATGTATGTGTCTGTCCAAGTGAGTGTGTGAAATTCCTTGGTATAACTGGTGTTTCTCAGGATCCTCCTCTCAAAAGGGAGTTAAGCACGAGGCAGTGTGAGCGGTTATTGACTGGGATGACCCCTAGTCATAACTGAGTAGCATCGGAGATATTTCCAGGATTGTATTCATATTTGGGGGCTCTTTCGAGAGTTTTGGGCTTTGCTACCTTGCCCATATGGTCAACCCCACCTACGACTGTCCACCTGAGCATTGATTATATTGAGGTGACCTTATTGGCCTTACCTAGGATATCGAGGGGGTACTCTGTAGGGGTTATTCTGCGGGTGTCCCGGCAAGGTTGGGGTCAGAAAACACAATCACTTTATGCATTGAAGCCAAGGGCCACAATAATTGGTTACGTACCTCCGCTTGTTGTGTATGGGAGTCTCAAGCCTCTCCTAGGCGAGACATACCTGCTTCATTTGGGAGCTCATTTATCCTACCCTTGATTGCTTGTGTTTGGCTTTAGATTTTATTGGTGTATGCTCTGTGCATATTAGCTTGTTTAGGGTTTGTGTAGATAGAGAGTCTTTTATATTTTTTGAGTCATTGCAGATTCGGGTGCGGCGCCTTGCCATTCTCATCATTTAGCAGGACTTCCGCCTTCTACATTTCCTCCTCCTTTGAGAGAGAGTTATAGATAGTCCAGGAGGACTACTTCGCACATTGATTCACACACAATGGGAGACCATGTTGAAGGTATTCCTGAACCACCTTCTCCCATTCAAGTGGAAGATGGGGAGTTTACTCCTAAGTATGATCCTTCACCTGATTTGACTGAGTTAGGTCTTGTAATTTCTGAGATAGGTACTTTTCATGAAAGACCTACTTACTCTAGTGTTGATTCCCCATTGATGCATCGCCGGTATGGAATGACGGAAGATGATGAGACTCATTTTGAACCTGCGAGCACTAGTTATGGTAGCTATGGTATGTCTGGTTTTCCCACACATGACTTGGCATTTCATGTCGAGTTGAAGTTTGAGCCTAGCACTATGCCTGGGGGCACTCTCATTTCTTACCATGCGGAGAGGTTTGGGAGCACAAGTCACATTGCACCTTCCATCCCGGCAGTGGAAGCTACATCACATATTCCTCCTAGGCCTAGGACTAGTGATCCTATTAGGATACCAGATCCAAGATGAGTGACTATAGGGAATAACACGTACATAATTACACAGGTCCCTTCATCGTCTATCCCTAGTTCCTCGAATGTTCACCCTCCATCTCATTCATGTGGTCCTTCGGGCCGGAATTTTGCTACGAGTCTGGCTCGTACTGCTGTTACTCAACCAGTTGTGTCTCAAGTTCAAGTACCGCCCGTTGTTTCAGGAGATCATGTTCATACTTCTAGAGGTCATATTACTACTTTCAGAGTGAATATTCCTACTTCTGGAATGTATATTCTTACTTACGGAGTGTCTCATGGGACATCTCATGCGATGACTTATGGACCTTATTATGGGACGTAGTATGGATAGGGTTCTTCACCTTATGGGTGCGAGTATCAACAACCTGCTTACTCTCCAAATTATGACTTTGAAGCTCCAAATAGTCAAGGTACACAACACTATGGTGCTTCCATGCCACCCTATATGGGTCAAATGGGAGGAGGGCACTATGGCCAAGGCCATGGTGGTTATGGTAAACAGACCTATGTGAATCAAAACTATCAGGGAACGGTCCATTGACCTACTCATCCTAGGCTCCCTTTCCTCACAACTCTAAATATTCCTGACTTGTCGAGATTAACGAACGATCCTGTAGCTCATGACCCAGCTTGGCCAGCTGTCCCTACTAAGCTTCCCTCGGACATACCCAAATTCGAGGGAAAACCGGGAGAGGATCCTAGTGAACATGTTACTATGTTTCACCTATAGTGCTCTTCAAATTCCTTACACCAAGATTTGATCCGTTTAAGGCTGTTTCAACGCACCCTTACAGGGCCTGCCATGAAATGGTATATAGAGCTACCTAGGGGGGCATTCGCTTTGTTCGATGACTTAGCGATGAATTTTCTTAACCACTTCCAGCTACTAGTGCATTATGACGTTGGTACAGAACTCTTGTTGACATTTCGACAGGATAAAGCCACACATATCTCAGATCATATCCAAGAGTGGTGTAGATGGAAGAGGTTGATTAAAGCCTTTATACCCCCGGAATTCCTCCTCGAATGGTTCCTTAAGTCGTTATTGCCTTATATAGTAAAGGATGTTTCTACATCCAGAGTGCAAAATGAGGAACAAGCCATTTTTAGGGCCCAGGAACTGGATTTGATTTATGCTCAATCTGGTTTGTTATATGAGATCATTTCCAATGCTCCGTGTTCTAGTTTTGACTCCAAAGTTAAACCTGGACCACATGCCGATGACATTGTTGGTTGTGCGAGTGCTAAACCTATAGATTCAGTTGCAAAACAAGTCAGTAAATTGTCAATCAACCAATCTACTTTGGGATAAGCCACGGCTTCATCTCAACCCACCCAAACGACAAGTGTGCTTTCGGTGAAATCGTTAGACCAGAAGGGTAACTAACAGCCCGAAAGGAATAAAAAGAAGGGTAAGAACAATAGTAAGGGTGGGAATAGGAATGAAAATGCTAATAATAATGATAAGAACACCCATAATGCTGGGGGGGACAAGCAAGCTAAACGTAAGGCTAAATTTCCTTGCAAGTTGTGTAAGGAAGATAACCTCACTTACTTGTGCCCTCGTATCGATGAAGCCTCGAGATTCTTAGTGCAGGGCCTAGCAGTGCTGACTAACCCTTTACCTCACAATCAAAACATGAACTCGAGGACCCATGATCATTCTAGTGGTGATCAAGATCCACCGGAGGGTAGTGGTCGTGGTTGCATTAACATGGTACGTGCTGCAAAAGTTGTGACCTGTGCGAAGGACTGTGTTTCATCACAACCCAACCCAAGAAAGGAACCTAATCCACTAGGGACCCCTTTGCATATTGAAAAACCTGTGGATAAACCTGAAGTTGCACCTCACATTCCTAAGGGAGTCCTTAAGTGTTCGGGGCACAATCCTAATGCCCAAGCCACCCAGAACTATTCTGTTGTCGAGCATTTGGGCCACACTCCTTGTGCGATGTCTGCACTAGAAGTACTTCAGAGTTGTCCTTCGCAAAGGCTTTGCTTTCTTCCCTTGGTGTGAATGATGATAATTCTTCCTCCGTGATTAAATTTGAAACCGCAGGACTTCATCCTTGCTTGCCTTACTATGTGTCTCTTTTGATTCATGTAGAATGTCTCAACATGACCATCAAGTGCACTGTGATTGATGAAGGCGCTGCTGCTTCTGTGATGTCTTTATCGTGTTGGAAGGGTTTAGGTTCCCCTGAGTTGTCTAAATCTGTGACCATGTTAACTGCGTTTGATGGGAGATTGTTTAGGCCACACGGGATCCTTCCTTCCCTTAAGGTCTGTTTGGGATGGAAGACTGTTGCAATAGAGGTCGAGGTGGTTGATGCACCCCTTGAGTACAATCTCTTTCTAGGTAGGAATTGGATGTACAGTATGCAAGCCATATCTTCTTCCCTATTTTTCATTGTATGCTTTCCATTTAATGGGAAGATAGTTACGATTGATCAAATGTCATTCAAGAATCTATCGGTTACTGCATCGTCGGGAGCTTCGATCCTGATTGTAGAACACTCTCAATCGGCAACTAGTAGTGTGGGTGTGGGCATGCATCCACCCCTCATGGGAAGCTTTAGTTGTCCTGCACCTATCCTTATGATAGGGTCTAGTTCTGGTGAGGCTTCGACATCTATGAGATCGGTGTCTTTTCGTACGAGTCATATGGAATATCCTTGGATTCTTCCTACACCAGATACTTCAAATGAGCCCATCGTGACGGACGTGCCATTGCCTACAACTATGGTAGCTTATCAAGCTAATCTTGGACGTGATGCAGAGCCTAGTCCTTCCTTTTCGCAGATGAAGGAGGAGGACCCATATGTGCTGCATGCATGGGAAGTATAGTCTTCTCACACACCCGACTACCTTGATAGTTTTTTTCCTTTAGATGAAGCAATTATTAAGGCCATGTCGGGAGTTGAGCCACCATGGGGAGAGTTGCATCATAGATCTTACTTTCTTCTCGAGCTTGACAGCTTGGAGCGTGAAGACTTTAGGGAGGTTCTTAGCGAGAGAATTGGTAGTCCCATGGTTCCATTAAGCTCTCCTAGTCTGATGGCTAATGGGAACATGGAAAATACATCTCCATCGATTCCTATCAATATCTCTCACGATCCTGGTAGGATAGAGAATGTCTATATTGGGGCAGAATGCTCCTATGCTGAGAGTCAAGAATACACTGAGTTGTTTAAAGAATTTCGTGATATATTTGCTTGGTCTTACGATGAAATGCCAGGTATCTACCCTCGCATTGTTGAACACAAGATTAATACTTATCCCAATGCTAAGCCTGTTCGACAACGCTTGCGTGCAGTGAATCCTAGGAAAGCACCCGTGATTAAGGCAAAGATAGAGAAACTGTTGAAAGCTGGTTTTATCTATCCCGTTCCCTTAACCGAGTGGGTTTCAAATCCTGTTCCGGTTGATAAGAAGCAGGGAGCGATCCACATATTTACTGATTTCTCTGACTTGAATCGTGCCTGTCCTAAGGACAATTTCCCCACACCATTTATTGATCAGATTTTGGATGAGTGTGCGGGTAGCGAGGTTTTTTCCTTTATGGATGGCTTTTCCGGATACAATCAGATACAAATGAAACCCGAGGACCAACATAAGACCGCATTTATTTGTCCTTAGGGAACTTTTCCATATCGAAAAATGCCTTTTGGCCTTTAGAACGTCGGAGCTACTTTTCAATGGGCCATGACCTTGATCTTCCACACACTACTACATTTCGATCCAAAATCCGACGGTTACTTCCGACGGTGCATGGATTTTTTTTTTAAACCTACCAAAAATCACAAAGATAATTTTTTTTTTTGTAAATGTGGCCAGACGCGTCGGTTAAGCGACGGCGCTTGAGGAAGCATCGCTTAAGCGACGGCACTGACAACAACCAATTTTAACTTTTTTCTTCGAATCGAGCTCTCTTCTTTTTGTTAGGGTGGAGGTAACTTCGCAGAAGAAAAGGATGTGGACTCAATGCTTTGCAAAACAGTCTGTTGACAACAACCATTTTTCACTCACCTCTTCATTGTTGAGTGAATCGAGTTCTCTCCTTTGTGCGAGGGTGGTGAATGCCCTCTCAACTGTTGCGTGAAATGAAGAATTCTAGTTGGGATGAGATAGGGCAATATCCCCCATCGGATAGTAAGCTCTACTGTTGCTTTCATAACTGCACAGTCTTGAAAATTAATGCTTTCATGTCCATGGAATTGGCATGGAAGGACGAAGCCAATGTGTAGGAGAGACGTAGATCTCGAGCCACATTGGTCTGGCCTGAAGAAGATAACTTGGATAACGGACTTAGGGCTTGTTCCGATGTGTCTTGGTGATTGCTCTCTTGAACATGGAGTTGGTCCAGTGTCGAGGGTTACCTTGAACCCTAAGTTGGTGTGACCTTTGTGTTAAGACTGCGTGGATAACCCCTTGAGTTGCCTCTGCTTGGAGAATCCCTTGACTTTATTTACAGAGATACCCTTCCAGATTTAGAGGAACATGCAGATTTAGGAGAGATTTCTGATCCATCCCCTTGCTTTAGGAGAGTTGGGGTTGTGGTTTCTGCTATTTAAGGCCCCAGATTGCACTATATTCACATCCCTGAATCAAACTTGGGTCAACAATTTGGGGAACTGCTTGAAGATGTTGAAAATGCGGATGTCACATTTGATGTATTAGGGGAAAAATTTCATGCCCACAGAGTTGTTCTGGCAGCACGTTCCCCTGTATGATATAACTCTTGTGGTTTTCATTACAAGTATGATTTGCAGCATGGTACCCATAATGTTTCTTGATGGACTCGGCAGATTTACATCTTTACGCAGCTTCTTCTTTTCTTCATGATGGATATTTGATGAAGATCTTGGTGGAGGTTAATTTTTTCTATTGTGGATGTCAGTTTGATGGTCACTAGGAGGTGGTGTTCTACATAATGTTTCTTGATGGACTCGACAGATTTACATCTTTACGCAGCTTCTTTTCTTCAAGATTGATATTTGATGAAGATCTTTGGTGGAGGTTAATTTTCCCTATTGTGGATGTCATTTTGATGGTCACTAGAAGATGTTGTTTTACATAATTCCCTTGCTTGAATGTGTGATGGGGACATACTTGATGCTTGGGGTTGATGTATTCAAACACCAAGTGACCTGAATATACTGTCTAATGATGTCCTTTTTGATGATCCTATTCAAATCCTGCTTGTTTGGCGGGAGTTGACCAGGGGTGTCAAGAGTATCTGAATGGGGGGAGGTGGTTTATTAAGACACTGACAAACTGATGTAGATGGGTAGCTTCCACAAACCAGCAAGCAACCTGACCAGAGTTATTAGTAGTAGCTATGGCCTTTGAGGAACAATAGGTGAGGTAAAGGGGCAATCCCTCTCTATTGAAGATCTGCAAATCACAGTATCCAATGCGAAAGGGAAACGATATTACTAACCAGTTTCAAACCTGAAGGAGGGGCTTACTTTGAACAAGGACTTCAAGGCAGTGGCTCATGCTCAAAAGCTTTTGTTTTCTCATTTGTTTTTTTTTCTAACTCTCAGATTGATACCCTACCACCATTGGACATTTCTTTTGCAATCAGTTAATCCATCAAGTTTTGTTGTCTGGTCTTTCTGAAGATGGATTTGCATTGAAATTACGAAGTTGTAAAATCTTTTGCATTAATAGATCCACTAGTCGCATATCCTTTTTTATACAGGTAGGCAAAAATAAACATTCTGAGAGATTGCTTGCTGAAACTGGTTAGTAATATCATTTTTTGAGTTTACTAGATCAATATGTGATTTAAGGTTTAATCCATGCATTTGGTAAATCCAATATTTTGATTAGTCCATTGTTGTCAACCCTCTTTATCACAAGTGGATAGGAAATTACAAACTTACGTCGATGTAATATTCTATTGATTGATTGTGCTTTCAGGTGCTTTTATATGGTGGACAAGTTATATCATGGAAAAATGAACGTGGAGAAGAACTGCTATTTTTTAGCAACAAGGTATGAAAGCAATATTGGCTGTATTAGTTTTGTAGATACATGTACTTGCTAGTAGCTACTATTATTATCTTCATTCTATTGAAATGTTCACATGCCTGTTACGGATGCATGTCAGATCTACCATGCATGAATACAGTTGAAATCATGCTAGGAGAGATCTTGTGCCTAACATGTTGGGGCTTTGGTTTTACTTAATTTTTGGGCATTGATCAAGACTTAGAGTTGTATTGTTTCCTTTATTTTAGTTATTTCAAATTTGTGAATGATTGCAATAGCCTTTTCTCAAAATAGGCATGTTATGCATGTTCTTGGTACAAGGTTTTTCCTCCTGCAACCTGATAGTTTCAGTCAGATATTTCTTGTAAGCATTTTCCTCATGTGTCTCTGTTTTGTGTGCTACTTTTTCCATGCAGGTATCTGATGTGCACTTCTCTCCAATACTCAAAATAAAACTATATATATATATATATATATATATATATATATA
>LPNX011203324.1:449209-527572 GCA_001517045.1 Pseudotsuga menziesii
CAAGTAAAGAATGGAGACTATAAAGTACCTTACTTACGCTACTAACTAAGGCTATCAGAGTTTTTACACTATGAGAAGTCTATACAACCTTAGTGGTTATGACTATATATAGAATTATTGGCTATTACTGGTAATGAAAACAGGATGTTATTATTACCTTAAGGCAAGTCAAAGAGATTGTGCTAAAGGAAAAACGTGAAATGAGAATTTGTCAATGTTCCAACTCAACTTCTTGGGCCAGGTATTCTATATCTAAATCCGTAGATTATACCTCGTATGGAATCTCTCTACTATGAGCCTTCAATGGGGACGTGGTCTAAGATCAAGTAAAAGATATAATTAGACAGGATGTCTCAGATTGGAAGTAAGCATATAAATTTTATTGGGTTACCCAATTTGCAGGTATTTAAAAAAAAAAAAATCACGTCCGTCGCTTAAGCGACGCTTAGTAACTGTCGCTTATCCGACAATTATTCTTTGTATCCATCGCTTTAGCGATGCTTCTGGACGTCGCTTATCCGATAGTTTCCCTTTCTATCCATCGCTTCTTCAACGCTTACTCAGTCTCTCCGTCATTTAAGCGACGCTTGTGGGTGCAAAAGTTTTAACAAAATTTCGTCATTGTCGCTTAATGAGTGTCGGATAACCGATGATTTAAATTCAAGCGACGGATACTTAAGTGTCGCTTAACCGACGACAAGTTTCCGACGCTTCAAAAAAAACCAAAGTGTCATACATGCGACAGGGAAGTGTCGAAAATCCAACATGACGGCCGTCGGATTTTTGGTCAAAATGTAGTAGTGACAGTCTCAAATCGATTATCAAAGTGTTTCTGGATGACCTTGCTGCTCATTCTCATATGAGAATGCGTCATTCCTATCATTTGAGATTGGTATTCAAAAGGTGCCACCATTATTTGGTCAGGTTAAATCCTCACAAGTGCATCTTTTGTGTGAAGTCTGGTCGCTTATTAGGATTCATCGTTTCTAGAGAGGGTATAAGAGTCGACCCTTTGAAGGTTGAGGCAATACTTTAGTTGCCTCCCCTGAAAAACATTCGTCATCTTCAATGTTTGCAAGGCATGGAAAAATTCTTACGAAGATTCATTGTCAATTTTTCCAATTTGACTAGAGACTTCATGCATCTTTTGAAGAAGGAAACCACCTTTTGTTGGGATGAGCGAGCCCAGGAGTCCTTTGATGCGCTTAAGTGAGCCCTAGCATCGGCCTTGGTGATTAGTCCCATAGACTATAGCCATGATTCTTTACTTTATGTGGTCGTGTTCATGGAGACGATTGGTATGGTTTTGGTTCAAGAGGATGAGGACCTCTAAGAGCATGTCATATAATATCTGAGCTAGAATCTTATTGATGCAAAGATTCTTTATTCCTATCTTGAGAAGCTTGCCTTAGCTACCGTACATGCTGTTCAACAGTTGAGACATTATATTCTCCTTCGCTAGACCTTGTTTGTAGCCCATGTCAATCCATTTCAATTCATCCTCACTCGAAGGATGATTGGGGGGAAATATAATAAATGGATTGTCATATTGCAAGAATTCGATCTCGAGTTTGTTTCGGTAAAATCGAAGAAATCGTTAATTTTTTCTGAGCTTATATCGGATTTACCAAGCGAGGCCGAGGAGTTGGTTTGTGAAGATAAGTTTATCGATGAGCACATCTTCTTAATCTCAACCTTATACCCATGGTATGGGGATATCATTATATATTTACAAACGTTGAAGCTCCCTACTCATCTCTCACGAGATGAACGACGATGGTTGCGTCACGTGTCTAAGAATTACCTCATAGTGGATAACACTTTGTACCGCCATGGGGTAGATTCCATTTTATGACATTGTTTAACCCATGAAGAGGCTGAGGTAGTGCTAAATGATTGCCATGGAGAGGCATGTGGTGGTCATCTCTCTGGGCTTTCTACAGCCCAAAAAATCTCAAGAGCGGGTTATTTCTGGCTGTCGATCTTTAAGGATTGTGTAGATGCGGTTGAGAGGTGCCATCCTTGCCAGGTGTTTGCACGTAATATGCGCTTGAAACATGCCCCATTACATCCCATCATCACCATCGGTCCCTTCACTAAGTGGGGGATAGATTTTATGGATTGCAACCCAGCTTCAGCTGGCGGGCATCATCATATCATAGTGGTTGTTGACTACTTCATGAAATGGGCTGAGTCTATGCCTACAGTTAAATCCAATGGTGAGACAGCTGTGCACTTCGTATTCAACTAGATTATTACTCAGTTCAGGATTTCGAAATAGCTTGTCACTGACCATGGCTTGCACTTTCAGAATCGTATGATGGAAGAGTTGGAATCAAAGTTAGGGTATAAACAAGATCATTCCTCCTCTTACTACCCTCAAGTGAATGGACACGTAGAAGTAGTGAACAAATCACTCAAATCAATTCTCCAACGAACCATCGCACAAAGAAAGGATAATTGGCACATTATGTTATATCCTGCTTTGTGGGCTTATAGAACCGTTGTTAAGACTACCATGGGTTTTTCTCCATATCAACTTGTACATGGAGTGGAGTCGGTATTGCTAGTTGAGTGCGAGATTCCTTCTTTGAAGCTAGCCATAGAGCTCTTACCAGACACTTCCTCGTTGGAGGAGCATTCGGTCCACCTTGAGCAACTTGACGAGCAGCGTTGAGATGCCTTGGTGGCTCTAGAAGCAAATAAGCGTCGCGTAAAGGTCCAGTACAATAAGTCTGTCCATCCGAGGAGGTTTAGTGAGGGAGACTTTGTCCTTTTGTGGGATCAACCAAAAGAACCCTTGGGGGCAGGAAAGTTT
This sequence comes from Pseudotsuga menziesii, assembly GCA_001517045.1. NCBI lineage: Eukaryota > Viridiplantae > Streptophyta > Pinopsida > Pinales > Pinaceae > Pseudotsuga > Pseudotsuga menziesii. The sequence goes on from LPNX011203324.1 coordinate 452,028, forward strand.
AACCCCATGTGGCATGGTCCTTACATCGTCAAACATGTGTTAGAGAAGGGTGCTTATGAGTTAATGGATTATGAGGGAACGGCCTTGGCGGAGCGTAGAAATGGGCTCTATCTCAAAAAGTACTATGCATGATTTTTATCCAAGGCTGGTTATTGTATATTATTGTACAGGTTTTTCATAGCTAGGTCTTTTTCTCATGGTGATCAGGTTTGTCATTAGTTTCTATTTCTTTTGGCAGATGTCAATGGAATCTTCCACCTTCATAGGATTCGCGGATGGTGCGAGTTGTCACACTCAACACTCAACCTCTGATGCTTGGGTGATTTATACTCCTATGGGTCAGGTATTATCTTCAGGAGGTGTATGTTTACAGCCATCTTCCAACAATGTTGCTGAGTATAGTGCTGTTATTGAGCTTCTACAGGATGCCATTCTACATGGTGTTCTCTCTCTTGAGGTACGTCTTGATTCGGAGTTAGCAGTGTCATAGATTAATGGTTTGTACCATGTTAGAGATCCGACATTATTAAGAATATTCTTATGTGTGAGATTATTAGAATGACAATTGAACAATATAACATACATACATATTCCAAGAATTAATAATCAAGTTGCTGACTCATATGCTAACTACGTGTTAGATTGGAATTTGTTTCATACAAAATAAGCTCATCACAAACATAAATTTTTATACATGTAAATAAATAAACTGATCATCATAAAAGTTTTTATAAACATCCAAAATGTGGTAATACATAGTGTCATAATACAAAAATGGGGCTCTCGAGCCACCAAAATATAATACACGGTAGTACAAAATGTATCACTCCCAGGTATCTAATCCTGTGGAGGAGGAGGGGGGTTGTGATCGTGAAATGTCACTACAGCTCTAGATAGCCATTGAAATAGCCGTACCCATGCTTGTGGTACACCCACCACCTAGTGTTGCATGGCCTTAGGAAATTCTTCGACTTGCACCATGGGTACTCTATGTGTCAATCTCACAAAGTTGGTATGAATGCTTTGGAGCGTCTGATTTGCATCCACACCCATGATATCGTCTCCTACTCCCCTCCGTCTATGATGAGGGAAGCCTTCAAGCCACTGTGGTCCCACATCTGCATGCATATGGTAGATGTCACTATGTATTGTCACCCAAAAACATGTCTTTTGATTCCACATAATAATAAAAACACAAAAAAATTAAATAACTCAAAATTTTTAAAGAGAGGGTCGAGATTTGTTACCTATGTCACCGTATGCCGATCCTGGTGGTAGCGGCATGTCCAGGTCTCCCCAGAAATCTATCCCCACATAGGGGTCGTCATCGATGGCAACTATTTGTCGTCGCCACCACAAAAAGAAATCAGTTCGATAGCGGTTGGACACCCTACCTACACCCAGTCTGTGCATTGCATCCGCCCAACGCTGTTGGGCCGGATCTTGAACCCCGTGTAGAGGAACATCAACTCTAGGGCTCAATCCTGGAACACGCTCGAAGAAAAATGTGCTCAGTATGCTGCTGAAACTGAAGTTTCACACTCTACCTATCTTACACTAACTGAGATGGTGTTTCATGTTTCCCAGTAGCGCATTGCTCCAATCATATAATGTGGGTCTCATGCACTCCACTGCATAGAACATTAGAGGCCGCGAGGCCTGGTGGAGTGAAGCCAAGCCTACTATCCTACCTAGTGTCAGTAGGATGGCCTTTAGGCCCAGCACCTATATGGAGTTAGTTGGGATCTGACTCCCCACCTTCTCCGTGTCTGGATAGCAGTACACCGCAATGTACTCATCTATAGTCAGGCCACCTCCAGGCCCGCGAGAGTGCAGGTTAACTACTTCCCCCCGTCGAGAAATTCCAATAATAAATTATATGTCCTCCACTTCTATGGTGAGGGACATCCTATCTATCTGGAATGACTCTGATTCTGGATCCCAGTAGTCCACTAACATCTGCAATAGTCTTGGTTTGGCTCTTAAGCCACCAAGACACCAAAATTTGTAAAGCCCACATGCACGTAACACTTGTTGAGCCATTAGATCTGCCCTTATTGCCTCTTCTACATCACCATGTTCACGTTCTCTCCATTCTAGGACCATCCTGCACATAAAATTTGAGTTTTGTCGATTAGAAGACTTAAAAAACATTGACCGCGGCCGCATACGTGACTGTTTGCCAAACAACCACGTATGTACACAAATGTGAGGGAATTTTCGACGTATATCCATCCCTATACGCGAAAAAACCCTCGATTTCCATGTGGGCCATGGTTCCTATCTTAGAATGGCCTAGAATGCTAAATACACCATGGAATTTGACAAAATTTGCATCAAAATGAAAGAGTAGAGCATGAGTAAGTACCTGGAAAAAACGGTAGTGGATTCCACCGGTTGGATCTCTTGGAATTCGCTGTTGGAGTTCTGAGCTCAAATGGGTAAAAATTTCAAATGTTTTATAATGTTTTGAATTTTTTACTATTTATAGAAAATTTTCAAATTTTTACCCCCTTTCCTATAGTTTGGACCGTTTCTAATCCTTTTAGATCATTTTTGGAGTAATTGATGATGTAGGAGACCTTTTTGAGTGCCGTTTCAGAAATTGGATTGACCCGTTCATGTTGATTTCAGGTACCATGTCTAAACTGGCATATAGGTTAGGTTTCATCACCGTTTGCATTTTGGATGACCTTATGACCGTTTCATTATAGCCTTAGGTACGAAACCACTCTATTGTGTCATGGAACCTTCTTGCTGTTTTAGAAGTGGCATGACATGAGCGGTAGAGCTTGACCTTACATGGGTACCCTAGTTAGCACCTTATTTGCATTTGGTGCCCATGCTGACATTTTGTCCCTTAGGGTGTGGGAGTCCATTGTATAGTATTGCCATGACATCTCGCAAGAGCTTCATACTCATCTTGATCTTTTGCTGGCCTATTTCCCTTAGGACTCCCTTATGTCAAGTTGTAATTGCATTATCATGAGCTTTTCCTACCTTATTGAGCCTTATGCTGTCTTCCCTGACATTGAGTTTCAGCCATATAGCCCGAGCTTGTCTCATGTCTAGCCATGCAGAGCCATTTTATATATCCTTTGTAGCTTGATTCCCTATTTTTACTAGGAGGGGATTTTCCCCCGAGTGTCTCTATCCTACATATGTATCCTTGCATTGAGCATAGGTATGTTCCACTTCTTGGAACTAGTTTGTTTGCCCATATGACACTCTTCTCCTCCTAGTCTATAACTATAAAGCAATTTTATTCTTTTTCAATATTTTTAAATATTTGAAAAAGTACAAAAAAAATCAAAAAACCAAAAAGTCGGACAAGAAAAGATGTTATCTTTTGGTAGCTGTCGAGTCGTGTTGCCTTCGAATAGAGCACTGTATATCACATCAATTGGTTGGGTTTATAGTTTGACTTTAGGATCTGTACTCGTTTTATCTGAGTTTATCTCCATTGACTGGTTAAGCTTCCAGTCCCCATGGATCCTCTGTCGATGTCTCCTATGTCACAGAGATGTCCCAATTCTGTATATCAAGTCTATGCTGCCTTTATTTAGTCACCATTCACCGTTATGCTCTTTTTTGAAGGAAGTTGAAACCTAAGTCGGCCATTTCTTAGTTGTCTTGACTTTGCATGTCGGCCATTCCCAGTACAGTTACTGGTTCATGCACCTTATGATCGAGTCCTTCCACATTATACAGCTTTGCTGAGTACCTCGTGTTGGATGATGGGGGATTCCTTAATTCCCTCCTTCCAGTGGATTTCATCCCATCGACTTCAGATCATTTATTATGGGATTGGAATATAGAGTCATTTTTTAGTGCCTTGAGACTTGCAGTCATCAGTGGCAGGTTCTCTCACCATCAAAAGTTTTTGGGAATACATCAATGTCCCCTAATCGATGGATCCTCTCAAGTGTTCGACCTCAACACATTTATTCACACTTGTTAGTTTGCACTCTAGTACCTTGATTCCCATTTTCATTATCGGTGGCTGATCTCGCGTCTGTTAATGGTATACATCAATGACCGGTAATCAAATGATGGACTACTATGTTCGACATCGACACCTATATTCACATAGTAGGACATGTACTCATAGCGGTTTGTGTAGAAGACCTTCCGGATTAGCGGCATCTCTTATATGCTACCTCCTTGATCATGCTAATGTTCATGAGATTTCAGCTCTCATGACTTGATTCCAGTATATGTCAGACATTTCCAGCTATTATGTAGATCTTGATCCATTGTATATCTTCAGCCATTATGGAGAACATGATCCTTTGTATATCTTCATCATGGAGATTCTGATCTATGTATATTGTACGTGGCGATGACCACTTATGTGCTATTTTGTATCATGCCTATTCATGGCCATTGTACTCTTATGTATCCAGGACTACTATATGTATTTGTAGTTATGTGCAGAGTTGTATCATTGTATTATGCTTATTGGGTGGCTAGTCTTCCATTTGGGATCCTTCATCACTCCACTTCTAGGATGGACTTATAATGTATTTTAGCCATCGTATGACCCCTTTGACCTCACACATTAGGGGGCATTTGTTAAAGATGATTTTACCACACTAGGTGAATCACACTTGTATGGCCTTCCCCTATCCCTCTGCAGACTCCTTAGACCCCTTGGACCATTTTTTGTCCTTTGATGTTTCCTAGACCATCCCTATAAACATGTGAAAATTGCTATACACGACTTTTAAACCCCTTATCGCGTATATACGCGGGTTTGACCCCTAAAACCACGTACATAAGGATGTGTGCAAAATCCAAATCCTTTTGGAGTTTTCCTTGACATGGATCTGACTCACTTGACTCCTGGCCTTCCATATGCCTTGAGATCACTCGGATTCGACCTTTCATTAACCCTTTGAAAAACTATATAAGGAACTCTTTGGATACTTTGAAGGCATAAGAGAATTGAGAGCAAAGGAACTATAGTCCATTGTTGGTGGAACTTGTGCTTGAGTCTGCATCCCTTTTTCCCTTGGAGCGCTTTTGTGTTCTTCCCAAGCTTGCCTTTTTCTTGTGAGCTTGCTATCGAGAGATGGAGGATTGAGGTGGTGGAGGCCCAAGTGGGGGATTCAGTTTCTCTGATTCACAGACATGCCGACAGAGGTTGTATCCATTGTAATCTCTAATTTTATATTAATAGAAATATCTTTTCCTGTCCAATAATGTATGTTTGAATGAATATTTTATCCATGGATGATTTCAAATGCTTATACATTGTTGATTATATATGCTAGAATATATCTAACACCAATATATAGTATGCTTGTCTTGTTTACTTGTTTTTGAGGAAGTGATTCATCAATTCAAGCTGAAGTTGGAAAGCTCAACAGGGATCTACTTCAACCATCTAGAATAAGGTACGAGGTCTGATCCTTTAGTGTTAGATATTTTATTTCTATTGCATATTGGAATGGATTGATTTATGGAGTCAAGCTGTCTGTTGTGGTACCCCAAGCCATAGGAATTTCTCTCTGTAACAATGACCAAGGAAATAGTTCTAGGAGGTTATAATAATCTCACTGTATGATGTACAAAAGCAAGAATAAATAGTTCTACAGTATGCATTCCACACATTCTGAATAAATCTCTACACATGCCCTTTGTTCCAGTAAAATGATCCTTCTTATTAGCATAGAGGTATCTTGTTTACAAAATAGTCCAGTGTTCTTCTCACCAAGACACAAGTCATTCTATGGTGCTTTGCAACCCTATTTATACTATCTCTATCCATCACCCAAGAGATTCCCAGGCTTCTTATTCGCCCACCTGGCTAGATACAAACGGTTTCATAAAACAAACAAAAAATAAAAATAAATAAAAAAGTTGCATGGGCCTTGCTGTTCTGGAAATACACACAGTCAAAGGTTCATTCAGTGCTCAATGAAGATCAGATTTCAAATCTTCTATCAACCCACTTTCATAAAGGATTTTTCTCCCATGTCCCACAATTAACTCCCTTTCTAGTTCATTGGCAAAATGGTTGAAGGGCTGTCATATCTAAATCGATGGTGGACTTCAATTATCATAGGTAGGATTTCATAAAGTATTGCACCCGTCAAGATTTTCTTTGGCCACGTTGGTTCGCATAGTGAAATGGCTCACATCTATTGATCTAACTATATCTTCATTGAAGCCATTGCAAAATGGAGGCCTTTAACCAATTTTTCCAATATGAAAATTTCATTTTCACAAGCATGTTGAATCAGTGGAGTTCACCTCCACCGTAGATATGATTCCTCCTTTGATATTGGACATTGAAATGTGTAGCTCGTACCACATTCTTCCAATATGAGAAATTTATTTGTACTTACATGTTAAAACAATAGAAGTATTCAGGACTGTGGATCTTGATCTACCATGAATCTCAACCATCCAAAGATGCAACCTTTACTCGGTTTCGCAATTGCTCATCCTAACTTGGCGAACAATAATACCTGTGATATACAAAGAAAACATTATGAGATATATATCTAATCTAGAAACCACCATAATTCATAGTATTTCAATATAATGATATGCATCAATCATTAGACAGAAAACAGATAATGACCAACACCCTGTTATGCCAACAAATTTATTAGTTTAAGCTTTGGGAGGAAGATTTCTCAGTTTCCCCAATGGTTCATAGTAAAAAACCAAACAAAGGTTGGATGACTTAGATCATCTCAAAGATGGATTGGGTTTGACTTGATTGGTTAGTTCATGCTGCCCTGCCAGCTCCTTTCCACCCTTTTCTGCTGTGGGATCTTCCTCGACCGTTGATCTTTGTGGGAAGCTTTCTGAGCCGTTGATATTAATTCCGCGGAAAGCAGAAAACAAGAAATTTAACTTTTCACAATCAAATCTCTGTATTTCTGAATTTTCTTTTTCCTTTCCCTTCCTGTTTGGCGTTGATCTTAATCTAGACTCATCCTTAGCCATTGATATTAGATCAAAGTTGCGGGCTGCGGATTCACCAAATTTACATTCTAATCTTCCGCAACTTGGATTTCTATGACAACCTTTCTGCACCATCGATCTTATGCGGAGTGAATCTAGACTATTGATCTGAGACTGCGAAAGGAAAAAGGAAGGATTCTAACCTTTTCACTACCAAACTTCTAACTTTCTTCCTCTACTTTTTTTTCTTCCTCCCTTCCGATTATTTCTGAGTTGTTGATCTATGCAGAAGATTTCTAAACCATTGATCTATGCGAAAGTCAAAAATTGGGATTCTAACTTTTTCACGACCAAAACCTGCATCTTCCACTTCCGCTTTCCCACTTTCGACCTTCCAGGAAGCGGAAATCAGAAACACCAACGTTCATGAGGTTCAAACTTAATATCTATGCTTCTGCCTTTTCACTTTCACCCTTCCAGAAAGTGGAAATCAGAAACACCAACATTCACAAGGTTTAAACTTAATATCTCCACTTCTACCCTTCTGGAAAACAGAAATCAGAAAGCAAATTTTCCAACTTTCACTAAGCTCAAACTTGTCCTTTCCACTTTTCCCTGGATCGTTGATCTGTGCGGAATACTTCTAGACTGTTTGATCTTGAATTGCGGAAGGCAGATTTATAACTTTTTTATTACAAGAAAAAATTGGCTTTTTCAATTTCGCCCTTCTGCTCCCACCATTTCTTGGCCATTGGATCTTTGCAGATTCATCCCTTGTCGTCAATCTATGGATCGCAGACTTCAGAAAGTGGAACGTGGGTTTCCAACTTTTTTCAAAGGTTTAATTTAATCCTTCCGCTTCCACTTTTCTCGACCATTGATCTAGGTCAAAGCGATTCTTAGATGTTTATATTAAATCAAAAGAGGATTTTATTGTAAGGCTTGTTTCCAAGGTCGCCTCTAAGTATTTTTTACCAAAAAAACACTTCAAGATTAGGAAAAAACATTCTACTCGAGCTTCTAGGGAAGACTAAGTATGCAGGGAGGGCTTATCTAAGTTGGGCCACATGTGTAAAAATAAAAAAATGGAAGGAGGGGCCCTAAAATGTAAAAATTTTGGGGAAGCAATTGCAGCAACAACAATTGGCGACTAGCTAATGAACACATATCTCTGAAAAAAACTTCTTTGAACAACAAGATTTCCATATGGTATTGCACTACACATGTTCAATGATTACTTACAAGCATTTCCCGAGACTTCTTTAAACTAGATTGATTCAGGGATGCAACTTTCAAGCATCACATTTGATACCATTTCTTTGGGAGTAAGGAAACCAAGATCTCAGTGTCTTGATAACTCTCATGGAGTCAAAGTATGAAGTTCATTTTACCCCCTATCTTTAAGTTTCCATTAGATAAGAGTCCACATGATCGCAACAGAGTAATATAGATGTATTCATTTGTTCCTCATTCCCATGCTATAAGAATTCTTTTGATGCTTTCTTTGTGACTAAAAAAGTGTTCTGAGTCTTCCTTTTACTTTGATAATTTGGTACAGGTTCTTACATCCACAATGTCCTTTTGTGTGAGTGACAGCTTTGTTTTCCTATCATGCTGATGACCAGAGAAGAACCTTGCTGATATTTGATATTTTGGTATCCCTTTTGGTCTGATGATTTAATTCTTCAACATCATTTCTTTAATTGAATACTAACCATTTCATAGAATTGATGTTTCAATTTAAGCCTTTTGTCCTTTTTTATTTGTAGCAATGGGATCATTTTGAATGCCATACATCAGTCAGACCTACTTCCTTTCCATGGGTCCATCATGATATTCTTCTTGAAATAGGTATTAATGTGAGAATGGATGAAACCCCAAGATAGTACTCTAGACCTCATGAGTTTTGGTTATTTCATAGGGGTTATAATTATTCAAACGTCGGCTTGAAGACTAGATTCCCTTTCCATTTTCTGTCAACAGTTAAAGAATCTCATTATGATCTAACTTTACCATTTTCTCTTTCCCATAAGCAATTACTGACATCTAAATATTTTGAGTTTAATCAAATGCCTATACTTTCAAGCACGAAAAATTGAGCCAGATTATTAAAAGAAAACAAACAAAGGCTATGAAATAAGGTGAAACAAATAGGAAAATAAATAGATTGGAAAACAAAATCATTAAAAGAAAGTTTATTTATGTATAAGGGTTTCTAGATCCTAGGTAGAGCACTACTTTAGAGCATAACCAAGCTTCCTTGACTCCTTTTGGATCAAAGACTCTAGTTTAGGGTGTGTTTCTGTGAGTTGTTGCTGAAAAGGATTTTCTCCAGAATTACAAAAAACTTTCAGATCTCTTACGTTTAACTCAATGTCCCTTTTTAGACCTGGAGCTTCATACTCAACAGTGTCATTCATGCATTCTACATCAAAATATAGAATCCAAAACATATCTTCTAAATCTACTATATTACAATCAATATCATCAGTCCATGAAAATAGAAGGAGATAGGACTGTGTGTCTGATTCACAAATGGTTTGTTTAGCTTGATGATTTTCTAGTTCATGCTCAAAAAAGTGATTTCCCAAAGCCGAAGACAAGAAGTTCGCAGGTTAATTATTCCCTTCTAACTGAGTTACATTATATTTCATGTGTGGTTCCCTCAATATTTTAATTTGGTCTTGAGTATTATTGTATGGCAGCCACATGTGAGACCAATCAGTTGCAAAGTAACCATTTAGTTTCGTTGACCAGTCCCTACTTAAAATTAACCCATATTCTTCTAGTATATCTACCACCATGACATTTATGAATTGACAAACTCTAGGGTTTGCAAATAATCAAATCAAAACATCTTTCATTTCCCCTATGACTTTAACAACAGATCTGTCTAGCTGAACTATCTGAGATGGGGATTGTGTAAGCTGGCCATTGATATTTTTACATATTGAAAGTGGCATGACATTTGATGAAGCCCCAAAATATACCAAACAATTTTGCACGTTATGATTAAAAATTTCAAATGATAGTAGAAAAGGCAAAGTTTGAGATCTAGATTTTCCTCGAATGCTTGCTTCATTTACTTCATCATCAGATTCAATAACTTCTGGGACACTACTAGGCTGTGGATTAGAATCTTCTAGAAGTTTCTTTCTTTGGTGAAGCAAATTACATAGTTCAAATAAAGAGATTTTTTCCTTTTTTTTCTTAATGTCTTCTACGATATCATACCCCATTCCCTGTTCTTTAGTAGTCTCTGTTTTATTTGCCAAAAATTCTACAGGTTTATTAATTGTCGAGATAGTTTATTTCATGCCCTTTGAAGTGACTTAATGTTGCGTTTGGGTAGTTCTGATAATTTTCTTAAAGGTTTCTTTTATGTTCCCTACTTTAGGTAGCATTAAGCGTTGGTCCACCCCTGGTCCTTTACTCCTATTAGTCACATTAATTGGTGATAATTGGGCTTCCCCACTAGGTTCATCTTCACTTAGCCCCAAGGTAGGTGCCTAATCCCATAATACTATAGTGGTTTCTTTGTTTGTATGTTATGGCTTATTAGTTTGGGCTTGCTCTTCTTCAGGATCTGCTAGCTGAGTATCTAGAAATTGATTCATAACCAGAGTCATTGGATTAATCCACAGTGGATAACTTTTTTCATAATGATGTTCTTGGTGAAAAGTACAGAAGTGATCCATGCCTACTTCATTAAAATTCAACACATCAGAATTATGTACATGTGGTTGGGGATATTCACTTTCTTCCTTATTTTTTATAATAAGGGTTGAATGGCTTTCTATAAGAAATAACTCCTGTATCCTTTTCCAAGTCCACTACCTTGTTTGACAAATTAGGCACCATTTTCACCACATTTCCTAGCTCATTAGAGTGTTCTTGTTTGGGATTAGTTAACAACCAAGGCATTTTGCTTGTGGTATGTTTCAACTCAGGTTCTAGAGTATGCTTTTCTATATTATCCAAATATGCCTCTATTTTCTTGGCCTCTTCATAGTTTTCTACCAATGTAACTTTACCAAACCTTTTTACAAACATTGCTATTGGTAGATAAAGTGTTGCAGTATAATATTCTACTAGAGACTCTTCAGCTAGTTTTGTTGCAACACTAAAACTATTCAATAAAGTGGTGAATCTATGATTAAAGTCTTGGACCTTTTCTTTATTTCCCATCCTCATTGACAGTAATTCTTTCATGAGAGTGTCTACAGTTTTCTGGTTTCCAAATTTACCTAAGAATGCCTTTTCAAAACCATCCCAATTTAATATCGAATTAGATTGCAAACTAAAGTACCATGAAGATGCTTTAGGTTCAAAAGTATATTGAGAGTCTGCAAAAAACATAATCACGTTCAACATTTAAAATATTCAAAGCCAAATAAAAACTCTGTAAATGATCTTCAGCAGACACACCCTTTCGAGGATCAAATTTTGGTAAAACCTTTTCGGGGTGCTTAGGTAAGTCATGCAATGGAGAAGCCAGGTTGAGTGGAATTCTTGATCTCCATGCGGGTTGATTAAAAGAAACCATCATTCGAGATGGAGACTATGGTGGAGACTGACTGAATACTGAAACTGCAGGGGATTCTCGATCTAATTGATCTAGAGGATGAACAATTTCCTGGACGGATAGATCTACCAGTTCTTCCAAATTTTCAACAAGAATTGAATCCTTAGTGTATGAGGATCCTTTCTTGGAGTTTTTCCTTCTAGGTAATGTAGGAATAAATTTTAACCCCCCAATTTTCTTGATGTAGGATCTTGTATGTCTCCTAAACAGATCTACTTCTTCAAATGGGACAACATACAAACGTTCTGATTCTTCTTCCCCGGAACCTGTATGTTCTTGTTCTTTAAATTCAGGAATAAAATCTCCAGGGAAAATATTTTTGGATGATGTTCCAGTGTAATATTCTTTGAAAATTAGATTTCCTCTACCAAGATGCACTAGCAGCCCTCCTTCTAGCGCCAAAACTATTGATGGCTGGAATAATCCAAGGTAGAAAACAATAGGGATTCTCCTTGGTGAACAATCCCAATTAGATCAGTCACCGTTTGGTGTGGGGAATCCATCTAGTTCACGGTTCCAGCTACTGTATATTAAGTTATTTAATCTTTTACTGGTTATCACCCAGTCCACCATTTATATAAATTTTGTTTAAAGAATGAAATGTAGATTCCTAAGCTAAATCCAGGTCTAATCTAGATCTAAAACTAAACTATTCTATCCCCAGGCAGGGAGAAAATTTAGAGTTTAGATTAATATATTGTAAATGCTCATAAAGGTCTAACAAATAGTTGTACCAACACAATGATCACATTCACAACAGAAAGAATACCAGAGGTAGCTCTAATATAATTAAAACAATTATTACCTTGTCAACACAGACATTTATATAGACAACATACATTCATGACCAAGGAAATAGTTCAAGGAGGTTAGAACAATCTCATTGTATGATGTACAAAATCAAGAAGAAATAGTTCTATAGTATGCATTCCACACATTCCGATTAAATCTCTGCGCAAGCTCTTTGTTCTGGAAAAATGATCCTTCTTAATAGCAAAGAGGTAGCTATTTTACAAAATAGTCCAGTGTTCTTCTCACCAGGACAAAAGTAATTCTATGGTGCTCTACACCCCTATTTATACTATCTATATCCATCACCCAGGAGATTCCCAGGCTTCTTATTCTCCCACCTGGCTAGATGCAAACTGTTTCATAAAACAAACAAAAAATAAAAAATAAAAAATTGCACGGGACTTTCCCTCCTGGAAATACATGCGGCCAAAGGTCCATCTAGTGCTCAATGAAGAGAGGATTTGAAATATGCTATCAACCCACTTTCATAAAGGATTTCACTCCCGTCTCCCACAATTAACTCACTTGCTAGTTCACTGGTGAAATGGATGAAGGACTGCCAAATATAAATCGATGGTGGAATTCAATTGTCATAGGGCAGATTTCATAAATTATCGCGCCCATGAATATTTTCTTCGGCCGCGCTATTTCGCCTAGTGAAATGGCTCACATCCATTGATCTAACTATATATTCATCTAAACCATTGAAAAATGCAAGCCTTTAACCAATTTCATCGATATGAAAAGTTCATTTTCATGATCATGTTGAATCAGCGGAGTTCACCTCCACCATAGATCTGATTCCATCTTTGATCTTGGTCAGTGAAAAGTGTAGGTCCTACCACATTCCGCCAATATGAGAAATTTATTTCTCCTTGCATGTTAAAACAATGGAAATCTTCAGGACCATGGATCTTGATCTTCCATGAATCTCAACCATCCAAATATGCAACCCTTACTCGGTTTCACAATCTCCCATCCTAACTTGGTGAACAATAATACCTCTGATATACAAAGAAAACACTATGATAGATATATCTGATTTGGAAAACACCATAATTCACACTATTTCAATATAATGATATGCATCGATTATTAGACAGAAAACAAATAATGACCATCCCCCTATTATGGCAACAAATTTATTAGTTTAATCTTCGGGAGGAAGATTTCTTAGTTTCCCCAATGGTTTCACAGTCAAAAAACAAAACAGAGGTTGGACGACTTAGATAATCTCAAAGATGGACCGGGTTTGAATTGAGTCGTTAGATCATGCGGTCTTTCCATCTCCTTTCTACCATTTTTTGCAGCGGGATCTTCCTGTACTATTGATCTTTGTGGGAAGGTTTCCGAGCTGTTGATCTTAATTCTGTGGAAAGCAGAAAAAAGGAAATATAACTTTTCGTAATAAAATCTCTGTATTTTCGCTATCAATTTTTCCTTTCCCTTCCTATCCATTTATCTAAATCAAGAGTCATCCTTAGCCATTGATCTTACATCAAAGTTGCGGGCTGTGCATTCACCAAATTTACATTCTAATCTTCTACAACTTGGATTTCCGTGACAACCTTTCCACATCATCGATCTTATGCGGAGCGATTCTGGACCATTTATCTGAGACCACAGAAGGCGAGATTCTAACCTTTTCATGACCAAACTTATAACTTCTCTCCTCTTCTTTTCTGCTTCCGCCCTTCTGATTCTTTCTGAGCTGTTGATCTATGTGGATGCTTTCTAAACCGTCGATCTATGCAAAAGTAGGAAGTCGGGATTCTAACTTTTTCACGGCCAAAACCTGCACCTTCTGCTTTCTCTTTTCTACTTCCTCCCTTCCAGAAAGTGGAAATCAAAAACTCCAACATTCACGAGGTTCAAACTTAATATCTCTGCTTCTTCCCTTCCAGAAAAGGGAAATCAGAAAGCAAATTTTCCAACTTTCACAACGCTCAAACTTGTCCTTTCCACTTTTCTTCTTTTTCACTTCTGCTTTTCCCTATATCATTGATCTGTGCATAATCCTTCTATACTGTTGGATCTTGAACTGTGGAAGGAGGATTTGCTACTTTTTTTTTACAAGCGCAACTTGGCTTTTTCGATTCTGCCCTTCTGCTCCCGCCATTTCTTGGCTGTTGGATCTTTGTGGTTTCATCCCGAGCTATCGATCTGTGGATCTCAGACTTCAGAAAGTGGAATGTGGGTTTCCAACTTTTTTCAATGGTTAACTTTAATCCTTCCTCTTCCACTTTTCTGCTTCCGCTTTTCTCGACCATTGATCTAGGTCAGAGTGATTCTCAGCCGTTGATCTTAAATCAAAAGAAAATTTTCTCATAAGGCTTGTTTCCATGGTCACGCCTAAGTATTTTTTACCAAAATAACACTTCAGGATTAAGAAAAAACTTTTTGCTCAAGCTTCTAGGAAACACTAAGTATGCAGGGAGGGCTTATCTGAGTTGGGCCACAAGTGTAAAAATAAAAAATGGAAGGAGGGGCCCTAAAATGTAAAAATTTTGGGGAAGCACTTGCAGTAGCAACAAGTGCCTAATATTAAGTGTTACTAGAATAGGAAAGACAACTTGTTGGCTAAGTATAAGAAGTCATCCGAGAAAGTGATAGGAAAAGAGTCTGTAATGAGTCTATAAAATAGTCTATAAAAGAAGAAACTCAAGCTGTATGCAGGTTAGATTCTCGGTTGTTAGATATGTATTATTAGACTGTTAGTTGCTCTATATTTTTTTGTCTGTTAGTGTTTGATGAGTGAATGGGATTTTAAGTATCTGTAGCTGAGTGCGTAGAAGTGTAACAGAAGTTGAGTCGATCTAGGCTATGTGTGGATCATTAGTAGAGTTGAGTAGAAGAGAGTAGAAGAGAAGTCAGAGAGCATGAGAGGAGGAAAGATTCTGTAACAAAATATTATGTCATAGATAGAAGCTCTGGAGATAGCAAAGAAGTTGGAATCCTTGCCAATTGGAGACATGAATGATGCAAATTCAGTCACAACTGGCCAACCTTACGGTGAAGCTCTAGGACATTAAGAGAGGCAAGGAAGTTTAGGAAGAACTATGGTGTACAATATGTAGAATAGACGGGCACCAAAAATACAATTTCCTGACGCTCATGAACTACGTTGCAACAGGAGTGTCGAAACTGATAAAAAACCAAGGGATGCATTGGTGTGGGATATGTTAGACTAGGGACCACAAGAATTCCTGTATTTACAAAAGATTGTAAGTACACCAGCTAGTATGTATTGTAAATTTTGTAAATCAGTAGGAAACTATGAAAAAGACTACAGAGCACTTCAGTTGCTGTAGTAAAAGATGGTGGATACATACTTTATGAAAAATGATGAGCATATGCAAGCTGAACGAGCACATCCTTAGTATCAACCTGCTCAATATCCACCACCACAATGTTAACAACCTCATTATCCTAAGCCACAATACCCATAGAACTAGTATACGCCACAAGAACAATACCCTCAACAAAGGGGGGGGGATTTTTGAGGCCAAGGACAACAACAAGGAGGAGGAGGATTTGGTAGAGGAAGAGGCCAAGTCATATGTTACAATTGTGGGCATCCAAGACACTTTGGAAGAGATTTCCAAAGTCCTACGAAAACATGTACATATTGTAAAGCGCTTGATCACACTGTTCAATAGTGTCCATAATTAATTGCAAATGGCAGGCTTGAACTCTCATAAATCCCAACTTGGTGTAGAATTAGAATCTAAACCCTAACTAGAATATTCAGATGATTTCTGTCAAGTCGAGGGAACCAAACATCATTATTGTTACAAGAGGAGGTGTTGTGATAGGAGCAGACTAGAATACACATCATGGAAAACTGCAGGTGTGACCTGTGGCACAAAATAAAACCCCACTAGATGTCCAGAAGGAGAAGGACGTATTCTTGGATGTGCAACCATGGTTTGTTGATTTTAATCAACCGTCAACATTTGGACAAGTAAAGACAATGCTCGAAAGATTTGAACAGTTAATCAGGAAGCATCCAATGAAATTGGTTAGTAATATTAAAGAGTTTTTCAAAAATTGTTTAGAACAAATCCATGATAAAGATGTTGTATAAGAATTGACATCACTTATAGAAGAAACTACAGATGACCTGCGACCTAAAAAGAGAGTTAACAATATCTTAAAGAGACTAAAAACATGTTGACAACCAAGAATGACTGCATAGATAGGATATTATGATATGGACTATATCATATTAGATCTGGGCTCAAATGTTAACATATTAACAAGACATACATGGGAGAGCATGAATAAGCCACGACTAGACTAGTCTCCCATTCTACTAAGGCTTGCGAACCAATATAAGGTTCTACCAATTGGTAGACTAACTCAAGTGCCTGTAGAAGTCGAAGGCTTAAGGACATATGCATAATTTGAAGTAATCAACATTGTTGATGACACAAATACATACCCTACACTTTTGGGAATCGATTGGGCGATAGACAACCAAACCATTATTAATTTTAAGAAAATAATCTTGTTGTTTGAAGATTTTGAACTAATGGTGGTCGCCCTAATTGATCCGCTTGAAGGGCAGATATATGTCAATCCAATAAATAGTGAAGGCCAAGGAAATTACCTGGATTATTTGTATAATATCATGTCTTCAAGAGAAGATTATGTAAATCCAACAGCTGATGAGAAGTTGAGTTCTCTGAGTGTAAGCTCTTGCACATCCGATTAAGGTGATCCACTAAAAAGATGCACAAGAATCACAAGATATGTCTAACAAGTAGGAGCCGAGGCAAGTAACCTTCCTACATATGAAGGATTACCCAACCTTGCATATTTTTTGGTGGATTTTGAAGAAAAATTTACAGAATTAGAACGATTGTTTTCCTTAGACTTTGTGCTGAAAGATACGCCTTCTAGATGGTGGGGTACACATAAAAAATCTATCTCTGAATGGTCACAGTGTAAAAGATTACTAGAGATTAGATTTGGGGAAGAGATCAGTTATTATGATCAGAAGTATACAGGACTGACAAATCCTATGGATCATATTAAGCATTGTCGCATGACATGGTAAGAATACCTGCGACAAGAGTGGGTTCATCGATTCATCCACACATTGGAAATGGTACCAAGGAATTGGTATACATCAATGGAGATGTGAAGAAGAACTATCGAATGGGAATATTTAGACACAAGCTTCACCCATACATTTGAGTTCTCAAGTGAACATCTGAAAATTGATGTTGTGCTACAAATAATGAAGGGAAATAAATTTGAAGAAATCCTGGTCGCAGCCGCAAACTTCCATCAATGCAGCATGGCAATCCACCACTGGATGGAATGTGACAATATTATTAGAGAACCGAATGATGATGATCCGCTTGAGATAAACATACCTAATTCAGAAGGTATGGACGTTGTGGAAGGAGTTGGTATGTCTAGTGACCAATTCCTAAGTCCACTTAAGGTCAAGAAAGTAAATATTGGCTCGTTTGAAAACCCAAGTTTACCAATATTGGAGATTACTGGGATGATGAGACTATGGGGAAGATCACTAAATTACTGCATGAATTTTAGGATATGTTCCCTACTAAGTTTTTTGAGATGAAAGCAATAGTCGGTGACCTTGGTGAAATGAAGATACCTTTGAGGCCCGAAGCAAATATGGTTAAACAACGATCGTACAGATTAAACCCGTGCTACAAATAAAATGTTAAAGCTGAACTGGACCGAATGCTAGAGGCAGGTTTTATAGAACCCGTCGAGGAATCGGAATGGATCAGTCCAATTGTAGTGCAAGATAATAAAACCTCAGGTAAAGTAAGAATTTGGGTCGACATGAGAAATTTAAATGATGCTTGTTTGCATATCCATTTTCGAGTCCATTCATAGATGAAGTATTGGAGAATGACGAAGGAAAAGAAACATATTATTTCACTGATGGATAATCGGGTTACCATCAGATAAGAATTGCAAAGTAGGACCGACACAAGCTACCTTTGCAATGGAGTGGGGATGCTTCCAATACACGTTAATTCCCTTTGGAATCAAGAATTCACATGCAATTGTTTCTAGAATCATAGTTGTTGTGTTTAAATATTTTATACATAAATTTCTTGAAGTCCACTTTGATGACTGGACAATATTTGGCCTTGTAAAAGACCATATAGAAAGCCTCAGAATGATGCTGGAACGTTGTCGCCAGTATCAAATTTCCCTAAATTTGAAAAAATGTGTTTTTTGTGCACCTTTTGGAGCTCTGTTAGGCCACGTGGTCTGTCACGATGGAACTTTGGTTGATCCAGCTAGGGTTGTGATCATCCTCAACTCAACATCGTGTACCTTGGTTAAGCAGTTAAGAAAAACATTAAGACATACTGGATACTACATAAATTTTATCAAGGGATATACAGAGGTGAATACCCCGATGGAAAAAATATTGAAAAAAGACACTGAGTTTTAGTGGACAGAAGAATGTCAAGAGAGCCTAGAGAAGCTGAAGAAAAAGATGGCTACAGCGCCAATACTTGTATTTCCAGATTGGGAAAAAGAGTTCCACATTCATGTCGATGCATCGTCTGTTGCGTTGGGCATGGTACTGATGAAACCTAGTGAAGGATCGATTGATCACCCCATTTACTTCGCTACCATGAAGTTATCAACTACAAAGAAAAAATATACCGCAATAGAGAGAGAAGGACAAGCGATGGTATATGTGCTGCAAAAATTTAGACATAATTTACTTGGTGGAAATTTCAAGATGTACACTGACCATTATGTGTTGAAACATTTGGTCAATAAGTCAGTGTTGGGGGGGATATCTAGCGATGGCTTCTCCTTTTCCAGGAATTTGATTTTCAGATAATTGTTAAACCCGGTCAGTTGAATTTGGGACCAAATCATCTTTCAAGGATTGAAAGTGGAGAAGAACCTACTAGTCTGTAAGATAATATTTCTAATGCACAATTGTTTGTGATAACCATGTTTGATGATCAATATAAAGATATCATACATTTTTTGAGTACAGGTTATGCCCCAATTGAATTTACCACTGTGCAAAAGAAACAGTTGGTGGTGCGAGCTGCATATTTCTAGTTGATTGCATGACATTTATATAAATTGGGTCCTTTATGAGATACTTCAGCATTCTGTTTTGGAGCACAAGTGGCCGATGATATTAAGTGAAGCACATACTGGTGTCACAGGAGGCTACTATGCAGGAAAAGCTACAACGCAAGATTTTGCAAACTAGATTATGGTGGCCCACCATGAATGTGGACGCTTAGGATTATTTTCGCAGTTGTAATATTTGTCAAAGAACTGGGAAGTTGTCCCGAAGGGATGAAATTCCATTGGTACCACAAATAAAATTACATGCATTCGATAAATGGGTTTTTGACTTTGTAGGACCTATCGACCCAACAGGAAAGCACACAGGAGCAAGGTATATTATCACCGCAACTAATTACCTAACCAAATGGGTAGAAGTTGCACCAATAAAGGATTGTACTACTGTGATAGCTACGAAGTTCCTATTTGAAAGCACTGTGACAAGGTTCAGATGCCCAAATATTTTGATCAACTATCAAGGTATGCATTTTGTTAATCAATTGATTGAATAACTGAGTGACGAACTTTGGATACACCATGGAAGAACAAATCCATATCATCCTCAAGAAAATGGAGTTGTCGAAGCATTTAACAAGATTCTAGAAAATGCACTGACAAAGGTGCGCAATCCACGAAGAGATGACTGTGATCATAATATCTCTGCAGTATTATGGGCATATCTCACAACATGTAAGAAGTTGATGGGTCAAACTCCATTCATGTTGGTGTATGGACAAGAAGCTGTCATGCATATGGAATACATTATACCAAGTTTAAGAATTGATGTGATCACTTAAATGACAGATGTTGATGCTGTTGAAGATAGATTACTTCAATTAATACACTTGGAGGAAGAACGTTTTGTTGCTAGATTTCACTAGAAAGTAGAAAAGCAAAGGTAAAAGGTATGGTATGATAGACATATTAAGAGCAAGCATTTTGAAGTTGGAGGTCTTGTTCTCATGTATGACGGTAAATTCTTCAAGCATCCAGGAAAGCTAAAAACACATTGGCTAGGACCATACATCGTTAAGGAAATCACTGAGGGAGGAGTGGTGAAGTTAGAAAAATTAAATGGGATAGATGTCATAGGACTCATCAATGGGAGTCAACTTAAACCTTATTTTGATAATTGTGAATTGGTCGCATAGAAAAAAAAAGAGGATCACAGACTGCTAGTCTGCTATGGAAAGAAGTAAAGTAATGCAGACTTGGAAACTGGCCAAGGTCAAAACTCTGAGCGAATACAATTGGTCTGTCGCAAGACAGGAACCTTATTACAAAGGAAATGAAAGTCACAAGAAGTGGGATGAGAAAATTAAGGAGATGAAAAAGAGAGGGGATCTACCACATGAAATAACATAAGTCGCAAATGATGTGACATTGGCGCAATAATGAATAAGCTCACTGACATGAAAACTATCATTCATTAATCTACAAAGCCTGAGAGAAAATGATGGTCACTTCGGCCATAAGTATAATGATGTCATAACAAAAAGGGGCAGTGTACTTGGAAGCATCCACATGATAAATCAAAAAGGTGACCCACGTGATGGATCATGTTTTCATTATCCCACTCAATTACTACGCGTGTGAAGATTTGACAGATTGAATGCCTAGACAATTCTTTTACTTTCGCTCGCTTTCAAATTAAGTCTCATATAATGCAACAACGAGTTGCTTCCTAGAACATCCATAGATGAAGTAAACTTGTTGGATAATTATGGTGCCTGTAATATTTAGCGCTAGTACCCTTAGGGGCTCCATGATTGAAGCTATGATACCTGTTATGGTTGAGGAAAATGATGCCAAATATGTTCCACCGCAAGCAGGGAGGCGATTGGAAACTGAGCTAATTCCAGTCCTATTTGCACTCATGATACAAACCACCTTACCAATATTTTCAATAAGGAAGTGTTCTGGTTCCAGTAAGAGCAACACCATCTCAACATTGTTGAGAAAGAATGAAGAAGCATTGAATAGAATTCAAGGGCCAAAGGACATCCCACCGAAGCCTTCAAATAAAATTGTGAATCTAGTCACCAAAGTGCATAGTATCCATTTATAGAACCTGCCAATCCAAACTATCATTCAGATAGTGACAAATAGAAACACAGGCCACCATGATCACCATCATCTATGCAAAAGAATAAAACCATACGGGGTGATGATGCTTTCAATAAAAATATGAACTGGAAGATTCCAATAAGGATAGGTAATATGTTGATGAGATGGAAAAATTTAATAGTAGTAGGGAAAAGAAAATACCTAGGCACAGAGTTGCCTTTCCGACTGCTGCGAGCTCTAAGGTTTATACCAATTTTTCATACTCTGTCAGGGATGATGAAGAGGAAGATTCCGAATAAGGGAAGGAGAAACCTAGGATGAGTTCGCAACTGAAGCTAGAAAGGTAAACAAGAAGAATCAGTGATGTTGATAAGTTTCCCATATCGTCTGTCCTACTGCTCTGAAAGAGTAACTTTATCCGATAGAAGAAAGAACCATAGTAGTAGAAGAAGCTAGAAAAAACATACATGAAAGCATGTACATCAGAAGGTGCACGAAGCAATGCTAGAACATGTCAGTTCTGACCTTGTGTAAAAATTGTAGAAGACAGAGGAAGAAGTGTGATTGGAAGCAGAGTGAACGGTGAAAATATTGGAATATTTTCATAGTAAAGTCAGCACAAGAAAAGAAATGGAGAAATAGCTACAAGAAAAGAAATGGAGAAATAACTTCAAGTGGCTCGATACAAGCCACAGGTGAGTGTTGGGGGCCTCTTGGGCCTAGGGAAAGGAAAGAAAAATTCACTTAGAATTATGCCTAAGTATGGAGAAGAACTAAAGAAGAAGAGAAAGGATATGCGATAGAAGCAGCGGCGAGGAAGAAGAAAAGAAAGGAGTTGTGACAGAAGAAATGACAGGAGAGGAAGCTGCGACAGAAGAAAGGAGTGCGACAAGGGAATTTAAGACAAAATAATAGTATCAGAAGGAGTGGAAAGGCATGTAAGTGTCATAATGGTTGGAAAGCAATAGTAAGGCATAACAGTTAGAAAGTGATAGACCATAAAGATCATGGGTATGATTTTGGCTAGAGCCGACAGAAAACACACATATGAAGGTATCTTTGTAAGTCATATCATTAGTTCCTACTGTTAGGTGTTACTAGAATGGGAAAGATAACCTATTGGTTAAGTATAGGAAGTCAATTGAGAAAGAGACATGAAAAGAGTCTATAACGAGTCTGTAAAAGAGTCTATAAAATAAGAAACCCAAGTTGTATGCGGGTTATCTTCTCAGCTGCTAACTAGATTATGTATTGCTAGACTATTAGTTGCTCTGTATTTTGTTGTCTGTTAGTGTTTGTTGAGTGCATGGGAGTTTAATAATATGAAACTAAGTGCGCAGAAGTGTAGGAGAAGTTGAGTCAATCCAATATGTGTGTTGATCATTAATAGACTTGAGTAGAAGAGAATATAAGAGAGCATGCTAGGAAGAACGAGTCTATAAAGAGAGAGAAGAAGATATAGAATAGAGTCTAACACCTAGTGTGCAGACAAAAGGTCCATATATTTCTCATGCCAGATGAAGAGCACCTTTGTGGTATTTTATTGGATGGGTTTCCACGTTATATTATGTGTATATGTGTGAGTGTTGTATGTGTTTCGGTTACTGGAGCAACCAAGTCCGGTTGATCTCTCAATAATCAAATCCGACTATCATGTTGGATGAGGAATACAAATAATATATATTAGATGATGAATATTACAATGATGTCTTGGCCTTAAATATGGCTTGGATATTCATTATGAGGAGACGCCTCCTTTCATAATAACTTAATTCACCTAACTATTAATTATTTAATTATCTAACTTATTATCTTATTTATGTTTGTTACATTGCCACTCCCTTTAAGGGAGCTTTGTCCTCAAAGCTCGAGTATTTCCTAATGTCATCTTTTATTCTGGCTATATGTCGCACTGATGACTTGGGAGGTGCGATTTTGATTACAACCATTGCCTCATTTTGATTATTATGTCTTAGTATTTGCAATAAGTATGAACTTGGTGAAGTTTTGTTTACGATTTTTCTACTTGTCTGATTGCCTCTTTTAACTATGTTTGCTGTCAATTGAACATGCTCAACACACATTACAACCTTAATTCTTGAAGTTACCCAATAAGAGAGATATATCAGGTGAGACTGCATCTGCGTTGTAGGTGTTTCCAACTGATCTCTCCTCTGTCGAGCCAATATCTTGGGCTTTGTTGCGCTAAGAAGAAGGGACTGAACCTGGGTCAGGAACCTTGGAGGAGGGAGAAAATCCAACACAACTGATATGCCTTGCAGTATTTCCTCGTGAACCACTAATCGACATAAGTTACAATATATATTGGCCGGTGCACTTACTATTTTCAGTAAATACAAGCATTCCTTTGACTGATGTCGTCTAGTCTAAAAAATTCTAAACCAAGGAATTCCTTATGAATTTATAGGATTTGGTGCTCTCGATTCAAGATAATTCATGAATGTTGGACATGAGTCTTTATGGTGAACTTCAGTTCTACGTCTTGTACACCATAGTTCCTTCTGTACTTCTTTTCCTTTCTTGATGTCTTGTATATGCAACGTGAGGTTGGGAAGTTGCAACTGTATCTGCATCATTCATGCACCAATTTCTTTGACTAATGAAGCTTATAACTTCATAAAAAGATCAAGATATTCTCTCTGAGATATAATCTTTTATTGCATCAAGGGAATATAGATATGTGACAACATCATCGCAATAAATGATTCTTTATGTTGAACATCTGACATCTGAAAAAATTACTTTGGCAATTACAATTTTTAATATTTGGTCAAATTCATAAAAGAATCAGTCGAAAACTGATTGATATCTTTTAATTATGTGATGCATTGCAACTCAAACTTAGAATTTTTGAACTCTTCTATCACTCCTGTACAAATATGATCTAATGATTTCTAAGGGATCCCTAATGAGACTACAGATAATTTCATATACCAGTCAAGCGTAGGACCTCTAAAGGCTATGATCATTTGGGCTCTTTTTTAAGCCTCATCTTGGACCTATCACATGGTCCATACAACTTCATATAGGAACCAATGTTTCTTAGGGTCCTCTAACCCATTCCCATTGAATATAGGTTACTTTATATCACTTCCTACCATTATGTGTACTCATGGTAATGTTGAATTAAAGGTTCCGCTACTAAGAATTTCTTGACTACTATTTCCACTACTATAGTTACTATGATCGAAAAAACCACTTGGTGATTTGTTTTTAGGTATTACCTTAGGTTCTGGAGATGTACGCAGGGTCACATATATTCTGTAGTCTTGATTTGGATCTAGTACCTCCTCTTCTTCTTATTCGTATATAAGTTGATATTCCTCCTCTTCATCACATGATTCTCCATCGAGGTGTGGTGCCAATTTGTAGTCCCTCCTTTTGGTAGTGTTGCAGCTTCCTCTTCTTGTCGTAGTCCTTCTTCTCTTTCCCAAACGAATTCTTCTTCCACTCCTCAAGCATTCACCTTCTTACTCTGTCTCTCTATCAATAGGAAACATGTCAGCTTATTTTGGTCCATTCTGCTCAAAATATTTCTTGCGAAATTAACTCGGGTCTCTGTGCACAAGGATTTATCTGTTAGACTCATTCCCAGAATCCCTTTTGCACATACCATCATCTTTATCCACAGTTTCAAGGACTTCAAATAGTGGCCTCGAGGTTTTTGAAAGAACTGTCTTTCTATTTCACTGTATGACCTTATAGTATCGACTGCAATCTCAATAATATATCCCTCCAAAATATTATCAAACCAGAAGTCGACAGCCCTAGATATAGGATTGTTAACTCTTTTCATTCGTTGGATCAACTGAGGAATCCACTATGTGGGTGCTCCACCTTGAAATTTTTTATTTTGAGTTGCTAGCTTTGACAACGACTCATGCAATAGAATGGGAAATTCACTAAATAAAATATCATGAATGTGTATGTAAATATATATTTCTAACCAGTCTACCAGGCTCAGTCGCGATCCTTTACTTTCTTCCTGTTTTTCCTTGTAATAAACCCAAACTTGAATTTTTGGTTTCATCGGGTGCCAAAACATATCCTCTTATAATGATTCAGGTCCCAGAAATGGAACCACTTGTTGGCATGTTTTCTGTTGACCCAGGTTCAGACTTCCTTGACCATCAATAAATCCCAAGATATCGGCCCAACAGAGTATAACTCTATCGACAACACTTGTGACACAAGTGAGGTCTCACCCGAGATATCTATGTGGACCACCAGAACTAGTTTTCTGCAATCATGGAATGGGATGTTCTTATCACAACATCATCAGGCCTACTTGACATGAAATGGATTACCGACATCCTACATACATCATAGCATAAAATTATTGATTCGTCGTCACACATAGACAACATGTAAGATATATATATTCTAACACATATTATTTGACATTCCACACTATTACACCATTAGATATTTGACAAAATCATAATAGTTTATTCACAACAAACATATATACCAAAATCACAAAGACACATGTTTAACATGGAAACCCATACAGGAAAAACCACAAAGGTGCTCTCGTGTGAGTAATGCTTGAATGCCTTTGGCCTGTGCACATAGCCTACAAACTCTTCTCTAGATATTCTTTACAATAAATGAGGTTTTTACTCATCTAATTCTCTCAGGTTTAGGTCTCTCTTCATCAGGTCCCTCTCTCTCTTTCTGGCCTTCTCCTCTCTTCTCTTCTCTTGGTCTTGGTCATCTGCACACAACTTGGATCAAACTTATAAGCTTTTTACAATTTTTGTTTTAGCTGTCGATTGGTTCTTAACTATCAATCAACATGTTGTTCTACTAACTCAAAACATCTTCTTACATTAATATAAGAACTATCAACCCAATTTACAATCATACTTTATTCCCAAAATAGACTATTGGTCTAACTACCTCTTACCTAACTATGTCGAGCTCCTCGTTTCGAATTGCTCTTGTCCTCTTTTGTTGCAACCTCTTCCGTCACGGTCTTTGCTTGTCTTATGACCGAAATATTCATTTTTCTGAACAAAATTATATTATATTTTCCAAGGGACAACAATGCTTCATCCCTAACTAATGCTAAATTTATAGTCAATATCCAACCTTGTGACCAGCTGGTGGTCATCTCTAGTTTTTATAGCTGTCCCAATAAAAAAGATCCCCTATTATAAAAATGTTCTATCGATCCCTCAAGTAAGAATATGTTAACTTACAGTTTATAATGGCGTTCTGACCTAACTAGATTGCCATGTCGTTCCCCATATTTCAATCCAAGTGCCAACCCACGAGGGAAAATGCTTGAATCAAATAATTCAAGTGGTTTGAACCTCCCTGATGATGCTTTGGTTCATGATGAATCCAATATACCATTGAAATTGGTCTAATGTACTTTTGAATCACAATCTTTAACCATAGACCCCCAAAAATAACCAGCTTCCAACTGATCTTGGTTGCCAAGGAGCTATCAAAGGAGTGGATATTCTTGAATCCCTGACCTCCCTAATATTTGCGCTTTGTGATCTTATCCCATATCACCCAATGGAAACCTTTTTTCCTGTAATTTACCTTTCCAAATAAAGTTACAACAATATTTTTTAATCAATTTCAATATCCCTTTTGGGATCTAGGACATAATGTACCAATACACTAAGATGGATTCTAATACTGACTTGATTAATGTAATTTGAACCCCCTTTGAAATCCATTTATGACACCATAAACCAATTTTTAATAAATTCATGCTCCTAACTCCAACTCATATTACATTTTAATGAGGTGCTTGGCTTATTCCTCTGATTATCCAATTCTAAGAAAATAGGGAAATGATCAGAAAATCACACCTCATTGACCCACAATTGAAAGGGTGAGACATGAAGTAATAGCTCACTGCTAATAAAGAAGCCTAATAAGTCAAAATGTATCAAGCCGCAATTTGTTTCCTCATCCATTACCAGTGGAATTACACCACCCTACCAACTAGGATCCTTCCTGACATCCTAGCTCGAAGAAAACCTTCAGTTTCTTTCTCCTCCACGCACATGACTCCAAGAAAATTGATGCATCATAGTATTTATCGGTATTTCTTCCACGAGTTTTTTGAATGCTTCCTACACTTTCGAAAAAAAATCCATCTCCCTCGGTATCCTCCTTATTCATAGCTTCTCTTCACTATTTAACCAAAACCTTCCTCCACTTCCTTCTGTACTTTTAGCTTATAATATAATAAAATACATTTAAATAATTATTAATCATGAGTGCAAGTCAAATATTTACCTGACATTGTAAATACAACATGACAACTTAATTATCCTATCTACCCATTAATTACATTAATATCCTTCTCCCCCAACATAAGTTAACAGAGATAATTCGTATGTGATATATTATATTATGTTGATACATGTATGCAATATATAAATGACATTTTAATACTTTTTGATATACAAGTTCAGACATATGTAACAATTCAACAACACGTTTAATTCAATTTAATTTTGAATGTACACAATCCTTATAAACCATGAAATTATGTATTTATAATATACACATGCTAATAATACATTTAAATTGCAACCTGCTTGCTACTAATTATTTTTATTAATGAAACATACTGATGTACTCACGCCAAGTTTATATACATGACAACACATACACCTCTTGCATGGGTAGTGATAATCCACATCCGTTGCCCCTAATGAAACCTTATGTTGGAATTCAACATGCAGAAGAACAATTTAAACATGTATCATTCCCCATTTGTTACTAATTAAAATTTACCACTATTCATTACTCATAATTTTCATACAAAAGGATAATAAATTAATTGCATAGCATATTCAATAGACCAGGCATATAATTATGAAGGTTTATAATAATGAATAACAACATCCAATCCCATTGGGGTCCATCCATACCTCAAGTACTCCACATACCTAGTCACCACTACTTCCATCATTGACCTCCCCATCTCCTCCTATGCTACAATACATTATGGAATCAACTATACCGACCTAATAATACATAGAACCCATAAGTGGAAGTGTCGATTACATCGTGCAACTTCCCCAAAAAGTAATCAATAGTCATCATCACACATATATGGGAGTGTTCTCAGTATAGTCCTCCCATGACTCTGATTTTTAGAGGATAAATAGTGGGAAATGCCTCCATGCCCATGATATCACAAGGTCCAACACCCTTCATCAACCATTTTGTGAAATAATTCTTACAAGAGTCCCATCATTGAACAATCACTAAGGGAAAGCTAAGGGTCTTGTTAAAACTCACACTCACCCACAAATCAAAGCAAATGCTTAGTATCCATAATGTGATTAAATTGATTTCTTATCATTATCTTTTCGATGTCTATGACAGTGCAAGGCACCTTGGCTCTACGGGAATTCAACTATCTCAGAGCCAATTAATATGTAGGTCAACTTACTAACAACATATCTGATAGGAAATAACACATTTAATTGTTACATGTGATAATATATATCATTAGATGACATGAAAATAAAATTACATGAGTATAAAATTACATTGTGCAGATATATGTCGTGCATATATTCCAAATATATAGTCAAAAGAGTTGTTCTATGATATTCTCTTAGCATTACAAAATAAACAAAATTCTCACACATAAGCACTGCATAATGGCCATGATAATGTTTTGTCCATCATATATAGATATGTCAAAAAATTTGGATGTGCCCAGATGTATTCAAAAAATGTCCCAATGTTGCTACTGTACAAAGAAAAACATTGTAGGTGCAAAATAAGAAGTGCCATATTTGTGCCATCTAGTGACCCAATGTTGCAAGGAAAGAACTGTAGGAGAAAAAAGACTGAGTACTATTTTGTGGCCTCACCCAGAGGCCATGATTCTTCTATAAAGTGTCGATGGTAATATTGAATATTTTGCTCTGTTCTTCTATTTTAAATTGGCCTTGAACCAGCTAAAGAAATGCTTTATATAGGGAGTCTACTGTCTAATTCCACTCCCTGAATACATGCATACATGAAAATAAATTAAATCTTATTTTAATTTCCCGTATCTCTTCTAGTAAGGGTGATAAACAAGTGTGTACATATGTTTTCTATCCTTTGAGTGAATTTATGACCAGTATGGAATCCCTGAATACTTGAAGGTTTTGGAAAGCCTTTTCCACAGCAAAGGGAAGAACATTATAAGGGAGATTAGTTCAACATAGTTTTTACTTCCTTCCCCAAGTCCCAATGAACTCTTGAATAAATGTGAATATCTCAAATATAGTATAGCTCCCCCCATACATTGCATCTATGCGTTTTGTGATTCTCCATAAAAAAAGCCGATGACTTTGTTTTGTTTATTTATTCAACTCTAATTCTATGAGCTGGAGCACCAAGTAAGACATAATGATAACATTGTTTGCAACGACCATTTCGGGCATAATTATACTAATGAAAAATTATGTTGTTCCTAGAAATCCATATACCCGAGCGTATAATGAGTGGGAGAGATTTAAAAGGGAGGTATATGGAGTTTCTTAACCAATATTGTAAGGTCGATTCAACAAAGACCCTGCTATAGTTTAAGACTTGTCTCAACAGTCTCAAGCATTCCTACCACATAGACCTTGTGAATGAACAACTAATAAAAATATGGAAACATTCTCCACATCCAATTTGCACAAAGAGCACAAGCTCAAGCCTTCAATTCTGCATTTTTGGCTATTATCCCATGTTGAGATTTTGTTTTTTAGACCACCCCACATCAAAATCTGAGCCTTTGAAGGAAATTTGAGCTTCCAAAATTTCTTCCACCACCATAAAGTTTCCTTGTTGAATATATCGGTTTTTAGTTGGATGTCTCCATGCTTTGATGTGAATTTTACAGATGGAACAAGATCCCAAATTAGTTCATCATCCACTTCTGTTAATTGAATATGTACATGTTTAAGAGAATTTGTTTAATCATTCCACAATGCACTATCCACTTCCTCTAAGCTCAATGACCTGGAAAAAATCCACCCCTGGCTCCATGGAGTAGTAGATAAATGATATGTCATTTTGTTTAATGTGTAGAATCCTTGTTCATGGAGGATTTCCACCAAAGTAATGGTAGCAAGTGATGAACTCTGCCCTAGGCCATGGGTCCATTCTAAGTTGAACACTATTTCCATTGCCTATTTTCCAAGCCAATCCTTTTTTGATAAGATCAAAATAGCTTACTACTTCTTTCCATATGATAGATTTGCTAGCCCTCTTCTTGGTTAGTGATATAACCCGATTGAGAATGGAACTTGATTCTATGTACTTTTGTTCTACCACCATTTTCCATAGATTTTTTGTTGTGAGGAGTGTCCAGACACAATTAGCAACGAAAGCCTCTGAGAAGAGGAAAATATTTTTTATTCCTTAGCCCCCTAAGGATTTTGGGATTGCAATATTTTCCCATTTGAACTTGGAAACCACATAGCGTTCCTTGTGTCCGCTCCATAAAAACTGGAAACAAAATGTTCTAGCCATTTCTAGAATGCCCTTAGGGTTGTAATTCAACGACATCCAATAAACTAGAATGGCCTCTAGAATCGATTTCACAAGAACTAGTCTTCCAGCTCTAGATAGCCATTACTGACACCACACATGGATTCTATTTTCAAGTTTTCTAATCATCCACATCCAATATTTCTTCAAATAAATATTAGTCTTTAAATTAAAACCTAATTATTTTAATATGACATCCAAATCTAATTATGGAAATAAAAAAGGGCTTTGTAGTATCTAACCTCTGCCTCCTCCATATTTAAGCATGATAGAGTATACTTTTGAACATTTACCATCATTCATGTAGCTTGGAAGAATAAATCCATTTTTTTTTCCAAAGTGTCCATGTCCCTCCAAGACCCATCAAAGAATATTAGAATATCATCAACAAGTAGGAGATGAGTGATGTGAAGATAATGTAGAATTCTGATTGCTTTTAATGAGCCCACCCTTTTTCCCTCTTCCAATGATCTGCTAATCCCTTCTACTACCAATAGAAATAGAAGAGGGGATAGTGGGAATCCTTGTCTAAGCCCTTCTTTTAGATCGAAAGAAAGGAGATGAAAAACCATTGATTATGACTGCAAAGGATGTTATCGAGGTAATACAACTCATAATCCAATCTATAAATGGGACTTCAAAACCAAGATGTAGGAGGAGAACTTTGATATAGAACCAATTTACTCTATTGTAAGTGTTAGAAAAGTTGATCTTGATGATTTCTCCTTTTCCATTCCTACATTTCATACTGTGTAAAACTTCTTGCACCACCCCAATAGCCTAATGAATTCGCATGCCTTGTAAAAAACCAAGTTGTTCTTTAGAGATATATTTTTCCAAAACAACCTTGATTCTCTTTGCTACAATTTTTGCCACAATATAATACATATCATTTGCAAGTGATATTGGTACAAAGTCATGAAATGTGACTGGTTTATCCATATTTGGAATGAGAGCTATGAAAGTAGAATTGAAAGAATTCAAAATACACCCAAATACTCTGGACTCCTACACCACCTTCAACAGGTCTTACCCTAGAATGTAGAATGTGTCTAGAAAGAATTCTACTGGACACCCATTCGATTGTAGTATCTTCTCATTTTGAAAGCTATGGATCACTTATATTATCTCATACCTTGAAACCTGCTCCATCAAGTATATGCTATCCTCCTCATTAATAAATATTAGAAAAGGTGGGGCAAGTCGAATGATCTCTATAATATATGATGTTTCCTGAGATTTGTAGAGCGACTAAAATTTATCTTTTCCCATTTTATACAATCCCTCAAAAGGAGTAATTTCTTGATCTTCCTGGTAAATCATGCCCTAGATAGTGTTCCTCCTCTTTTGGAATTTTGCATATTCTTGGAAAAATTATGTATTCTTATCCACATTGTTTATCCATAGGGCCCAACTTTTCAATCTCCACACCTCTTCTTGTTCTTCTAACAACTTCTTTCTTTGATTTCCCATTTGATATATAATATTCTTTGAATAATTTGTTATGAAACCCCCTCCATATGATTCATGCATGGATTGTAGGGATTCCTCTACTATCCTAAGTTCTTGTTCATCCTAAACCTTCTTTTGATGAGACCATTTGATAGTCGTCTGGTTCAAAATTTTCAAGTTATTGGAAAAATGAATCAATGCTAACACTTGTGCTTCGTTTCAGAAGTTTGCAAACCTATTGTAATAAATCCTTAAAGTCGTCATCCTTTAACCAATATGAATTGAATTTAAATTCCTGGGGGGTTTCTTCCCATAACCCTTAATTTCCATAAATATGGGGTTGTAGTCAGATTCACCCCCACTCCCTACCCACTATCTCACATAGCTCAACTTGTCATCCAACATAGTAAGTATAAGAAACATGTCCAATGTTTTTGAGATACGATCCTCACATGATCTCAAATTCCTTCATCTTGACAATATATTACTTAGTTTAATATCCAAGAGACTTTTATCTTCTAGTTGATGTAGAAAATAAACTACAAGCATATCGAGATTGGCCTTTGGGACCCAAACCTCTGATACACAGAGTAAAATTGAGATCTCCCTCGATGATGAGATTAGGGGAGCTTATGAAATATTTATACAATAATCCATACCACAATATCTTGCTATATCCATAGGGCCCATATATATTGAGAATAGTCAAGACAAGCCCTAAATATCCCACCAACACATCAATTACCAAACTAGATTCACATCGACAACTATCAATTATCATAACGACTGCATGATTTCAATGCACATCTAGTCCCCGAGATCTACCCCTTAGATATGAAGCTATAAAATTCCAAACTTTGAATAAAAGTTTAAGAATATTTTCAACTTGTTCACCCTCACCCAAATTTTCTTGCATAAGAAAAATGTTAGGAGAGTTGGTAGAAATCAACCTCCTTAATGACTATTTTTGTATGGGTTCGCCACCCCCTATAGTTGAAGGACATAATTTTCATTTGGAAACCCTTTCCAAGGTTCTCGCTACTCTAAGTGCCCCATTGATAGAGGATTGTTTCCCAAAATCCAATTCAATCTTATTATTTTCCCGAGTCTTATGTAGATTTGATATCTCCCCCTCCCCTTCCCTATTCTAGAGGAGTTCGGATTTTTTCCCAACCTCCTTCATAGTGCCTAGATTCACTGAGTGAGGTACTGGGTCTAAAATTGTATCTAGAGGATTCTTCCTTTGATTCCTTTAAGGAAGCATTTTGTATAGAAATTGTGGGATTGGATATCAATCCATTCACCTAGATATTAGGGCATAATATTGAAGAGGAGGGAGCACACATAGAAAGTGAAGCCAAAGAAGAAATGAGTGATAGGGAGATAAGGTGTTGTGACTTGTTTTTAGCTTGTAAAGGAGAAAATAAAGAGACAATCCATAGAGGTGGATCTATAATACCTAAGGATGAGGAATCCTATATTCCCAAGCCTTCATTTACCACTTTATGCTTATAGATCCCCACACAACCTTGATCCTATTCACAATAAAAAACTCTTTGTTGCTCGCAACCATAAGTGTCCTAAAGTGTAGGAATATTGTCTTGACCTTCAACAACTAGAACCATTAACTAAATACCTCTTTGAATCTACCATTATTTGGCATTGGCCCTCCCAAATCCATTGGATTCGATGTCATAATTATTTTCTTTGAGTCACTTGAAGTCGTTGATTCTTGCCTTGGCCTAAAATGGATATGCCAAGAGTCCACCAAATGGCCATACTGGTGACATCACTACAATGAAACATAACACCCTCATAATAAAATTTTTGAATGTAGTTGAACTAGTCCCTCTCAATTTCCATATCTTCCTTACTCCCTTCATGAGTATCCTCCTTAACCATAATTCTTGCCACACTCATTTCCTAGGTTTCCTCGAAGGACATATCTACCTCTAAAAACTCCCCTATTATGTTGTTGATCTTTCTTAACACATCTAAGAACCAATAGTCCAGAGGAAAACATGGGAGGTGAACCCAAATTGGTGCAAAATACAACCTCTCTAATTTAGCATCAAAGAGTGGCATCCAAATCTTAAGGGTAGGTAGGGAAACCCCAATGCACTAGTTTTTTTAGAGAATCCATTGTGTATATTCAGGATTTTTGAGTATAAAGACAAACCACCCCTTTGTTAGGGCCATGATCTTTGAGATGTAACGAATCCTTTCACTCCAATGTGCCTTTTCCCATTCATCGAGGGTTTTAACATTAAAATTGTGACGATGTACCCTTCCTGTGATGACTAATTCTTCAAATATCAACTACCCTATGTAGTTGAATACTGTCCTCGACCACAAACTTGTTTTCCCTACCTTGGTTCTTTAAGACCCTCTGCTTATTTCAACCATGAATTTCCTTTTCCTTCAACCTTGAGTTGTTATACCACTCCTACACCATGCTCTCATCAACAATGATATCCCTATCACCTCCTACCACTTCCTCACAGTCTGGAAGAGCCTTATCAATAGTGCACCCTTCAAAAACCCTGTCCAATTGGGAAGATGATCTACCTAATATAGCTAAAAAATCATTCGAGTGGAATGACACATATTCCAGTTCTCCTATTGTCTAATGAATATAGATTGAAATCCCCATAGGAGTTGGAAAGGTAGGGATCATAGAACCACTCTCCAGCATAGAGGACCTAAATACTTCGAACATCCCTAATTCCATCTACATCAGGACAAACCCAAACAATTCAAAATGCATCAATGGGGTTGTGGGAATCCATAACTAAGGATGATCACACATTGAGATGAGATTCAAGAAGGGTGTGTTCCATTGTACCTATCCATGCTTGTCCGACAATAAAATTTAGGCTCCATCGACCTCTCATATTTACAAATGACCGAAAATAGTTCTGCTAAAACCGCCCTATTCCCCAACACATCATGCCACGTACCAAGTGGAACACCCCATATTTCATCAACATCAAATGGGTTACAGGAGTAATCTAATAACTCTTCTTCCTCTTCCATACAAACTTTACCCCCATTAAAAATCTTAGTATAGGGAAAAACTGTGAAACCACATCTCAAGGAAAAACCATGAAACCACATCTCAACTCCCCCTTCGAAAAACTACAGACCTCCCACTCATTTGAGAGTTAAATATATAGGATTTTATTTGTTTATGTACCAAATTCCATATCGATTTTCCATGCTCAAATAAATCATATGTTTATAATCATTAATAATAAAAAATGGTAAAAATTCATATATTATTCACACACAAGAAGGTCCAAATATTCACCTAACAATATTCTTAATCAATCCAACTAAGTCCAAAAAATAATAAGAAGATGAATTCTAATATAAATGACATTTAGTGTTTCAATTATTGAATTTAAAGGTATGGGGCATTACATACACCCATCCTTCTATAAGCCTTGTCTTGAAGTTATGGTTATTCATAGTTATAAGGAAAATTTTACTCTACACTATTCATGTGTCTTGCTACTAGAAGACCTTGGCTTCACTGATCCCACTTGGACCCTTACTTGACCAGATACAGGCATTCCAACTAAATTTTGCTTCTTTTATCAAATGGGAATGTTCTTAGATTACATTCTTCCTCTTCTACACACAACTAGTTTGACCTTCTCAAAGTTCATTAAATGCATTTTTTCCATAATAGTTTTACATATTGTCAAATTTATAGTTTTTTTTTATAGGGGTTCATAACAATACCTTGTCTTACATATTATATTTATTTAATTTCAAAGGGTATTGTTGTGAATCGCTTATCAATAACTATCTTTATTGAATCTCTTTCTAACCTACACCATTTACTCTTTTATTATTATTATTATTATTATTATTTGTTGGCAAAGCGGTGGAACCCCCCCGACTAGCAGGGTTTCCACTGGCTAAGAAACCACAAACCAGGGGCATCTAAGCCGTCAAAATCACCCAAGGATTGCACCCAGCCTGGACCGCACCAACCCTTAACATGGTTGGATTTTTTGGTATCCGATGGGATTAGAACCAGTGACCTTCCAGCTTAGGGGGCGTCTTAACCATACCCCGCCACCAACTGTTCTACATCTTGCGGATCTTTTATTATTATTTGAAGGTTTTAATTAGAAACCAATCTCGAGCGTATCTCGAATGGTATTCAATATAATAACTTGAATATTTCCATTCGTATCAACTTGATACTCTTTATCAATCAATACTCGTCAAATTAGAACTCTTGCTCGTGAATCTTATACTATACTTAAAACACTTATAGATTAAATTTCAACACAAACACCACTCACATCTTTTAATACTAACTAAGTTTTCTAACTACACAATCAACTCACACCAAGAATATTGACCCACAACCTCTATATAGGTACTTCACACAAGTATATGTTAATACCAACCTCCTACAAGGTGAAGGTCATGCCTTAACATGATTAATCATATAGACTCACCATGGTGCATATGACTAGGAATGGGATACACATACTCATCCTACTCCCTCACTCACTAGTTTTATAAAAATACAAATACCCATCCATAAATAACTTTAGTCATCTTTTAACTTGGGAAGCACATTGTTGTTCATGAGACATAGTATTATTACAAAAATCATATTAATTGAGTAATCAAATTTACTAGAATATTGATTATTACTTCATTGAATCTCGGTTGTCTCCTGGGTCACTAGTTTGTTAGAAACAACTTATCCAAATTTGTGAACACCCTACCATTTTCTTACTCCATTTATTACCATCTTTGATTTAATTAATGCAACCCATATTTCTCTTAATATTTTACTCATCCTAAGTTCTATACACAATTCAGATATTAAATTCCAATCCATTCATTTGACCATTTGCCACAACCTTATATTCTCATTTCAAATCCTTATTAATCATAACCAATTATACTTGAATTTTGATTCTCACTCTAAATTGAGTCATATTACACAAACACCACCCTCAAGATATTGGCATATAATAGTTTCCTTTGGCTTAGGAACATCGTCTAATATATTACTAATCAACATCAAATAAATACAACTACTTCACGGTCTCACGATCGCTACTTATACTAATATCTTTTAATCATTATATTAAATAGGTTAGATTCTACTAGGATGAATGTTAGATATAGGGTCCTCTTTTCCATATATAAGGCACAATATGCCCCCAACTAGCAAGAGCTTTTACAAAACATGCATAGATTTAAGAATCAATTTCCTACTGGGATCCATGACTACAATCTATAATTACTACCATGTAATTATTACTCTCTAAATTTAATGTCCTTTAATATTTTCACTTTAAAAGTATATCATTCACGCCATGTGATAGATACTAACCAGTTACAACCTCTAGACCCTTTCCCACACATACCTAGATACCTCAGACTCTTCCCACTTACTATGAAATATTTTTATCAACACATAAGGTGGAAAAATAAATCATCTTGATCACTAACATTGTCTCTATCATTCCATAACTCTTGAACACTTACATTTACTCAATAATTTGACACAATTAATATAAGTCAGCTCAAAGAATCGTGTTGAGTGATAGAACTAAACTAAACCACCCCGTTTGACATCACAATATAATAAGACATGTTATCTTGAAATTTCTCTCATATTTCAAAACTTAAGTTCTAGGTTTGTATCATAGCCCTTCCTTATGATATCCTGTTGATATTAACACGAACAAAAATCTAGACATAAGGCATTGTTATAATAATATGAACTACATGTTCCACACAAATCCTACTAACAATCAAACACAACTCTATCACAATGTTATTTCTAGTAGGATAGACACTACAACTTTACATGGTCCAATTTCTTACCTACCCACACACTTAAGTACCAAGCTTGCTCAAGTGCTTAAGATACTCCCTTGAACTAGTTCTAAGTTAACAACACATTACATCAAAATTCCATAATATTGGTGGTGTCTCGATGGACAATAGTAATTCATCATCAACCCTTATTTCTCACTATATAATAAGCATCAACCTATAATAAACAATGATCTTTTATCAGCTCAACAATCACTTCACAAGGAATATGGGTAGAACCTGTCATTAGTTCTTTCTTATAACACCAACACTACGAGGATTTTTTTTTAACTTGTCAACTTCCTCATGAAGCTAAACTTTAGGTAGCTTACAAGTTGTCATATCTCCACTCACAATATAATGTTCCCTATACACTTAAAAATTCCACGTGTCGAATACTCTAGGTGATGCTAATTAACCACTCACATAATTCCTTTACCAAATATCCATATTCATACACAATTCCACCTTCTCAAAAATAAAATAAAAGTTTAATCAATACCTCTTAGTTATTCTGATCCAAATCAGATCAACAGATAATTTATCATATATTTTGGTGATTTCTAGGTGGAACTATTGGATGAATAGGCTCATAGGGCCCATATTAAGGGCAGGTCTTACATTGTATATTTGGGGTCAAGAAAATACTAAGGCACATTTTGAGGGATTAAATGATGTTTTTTATGTTCAAAAGTTTGTGAGTATATATCTTATCCCCTCAACGATGTTCTACACTCATAGACATTTACAATGGTGTAAGAATTCCCTCAATCAGAGTCTATGTGAGGAAGTTATGCCTCCCACATGTTGACATATCCAATTGACCGTTATGGTACCGAGTGGATACCACGTTAGCTCTCAATACCCACACATGTGGATTGAGTCATGTGTGTACTTTCAATAACATTCTATAGGGTCCAGAAACTTAACCCTAATCATGCATGTACAAACCCTAAAACTAACCCTAGATGGCTGTCGAGCTATGTTAAATACCATGCCATTAGGAGAGAAGGGGTTCCATTATGATGATGCTACTTTATCATTCCATAGTTGAGAATTATTAAGGGAGTGGTTATTAGAGCATAATAGAGTAAGTATGAGGTCTAGTGGTAGTCGTGGAAGCCACAATGTCAGAGGTAACTCCACAGTGAATACCACTTTCTTTGTATTTGCCTTGCAATTTGGAGAAGAAAATAGAAAGGATTAGTCCTCACTTCTGACTATGATTTTCCCCATAGTGGGTTTTCTGAGGGTATGTCTTGTGTTATTTGTGTGGATGTGTTTTTTTCCTTTCAGTTCCAATTTATTTATCATTTTGTGTAATTAAGCTAACACAATGAATTAATTAGTTGTAAGATCCGTTGTAATGAACTGTTCCAGTGTAATATCACGCCAGTTTATAGATCATATTCATTCATGGAAAATGACCTAGTTATACATCATGCACAAGCATAACGTGTGACTACATATTTATTCTTTACATTACTTGATTGTTTAACGACCTTATGCTAAAATTTTAAACATCATAAAGATGATTTGTCAACCTTGAAACTATCACATGCTTACATACTACCCACACTTCATATCTAGAGTAATGGTTGTTGATATTGAAGTAATACTACCAATTTATGGTTCTTATATTTTTATCAACCCATTATACTCTAAGCTTACATAATCATTTGCAAATACCGAGCCCCTCTCAATTGATCAACAACCTATCAATGCAAGGGAAAGAGGTGACACTTTTTAATCTTAGCTTTGTTGAGTTGATGATAGTCAAAACATCTTCTCAAATGACTATCTTTCCTCTTCACCATTATGATTGGAGCACAACATGGCAATACATTAGGTTAGATATATTGTTCAACCTTAGTTATTGCAACTTCATTTTCAATTTTACCAACTCACAACCAACAATTTTATAAAAGAATAATAATAATGATAATAATAATAAACTTTATTAGTTAGTGTGTATGTTGATCAATATCGAATTTTCCTTGACATTTTAAGGAACAAAATGATAACTAATAGATAAGAGTTTCACAAGGGCTCATGAATGTAGGTGTTCAATGTTACTCCCAAACTACTTGGAGGTCAATAGAATGGATGGTTCTCTATGGAATGAATGTTTTATCTTAAATGATTTGCAAATACCGAGCCCCCTCTCAATTGATCAACAACCTGTCAATGCAAGGGAAAGAGGTGACACTTTTTAATCTTAGCTTTGTTGAGTTGATGATAGTCAAAACGTCTTCTCAAATGACTATCTTTCCTCTTCACCATTATGATTGGAGCACAACATGGCAATACATTAGGTTATATATATTGTTCAACCTTAGTTATTGCAACTTCATTTTCAATTTTACCAACTCACAACCAACCATTTTATAAAAGAATAATAATAATGATAATAATCATAAACTTTATTAGTCAGTGTGTATGTTGATCAATATCGAATTTTCCTTGACATTTTAAGGAACAAAATGATAACTAATAGATAAGAGTTTCACAAGGGCTCATGAATGTAGGTGTTCAATGTTACTCCCAAACTACTTGGCGGTCAACAGAATGAATGGTTCTCTGTGGAATGAATGTTTTATCTTAAATGATTTCCAAAACAACGACCCCTATTTCATTCTTTGTAACGATCAAGAAACAAAGTATCACTCTATTCATAGCCTATAGTTTATCCAACTAGTATTCGATAGGTTCACCTTCGACAGGTCTGGCTCGACATGTTTACTCGACAAGTTTTCCTTCGACAGGTCCACCTAGACATGTTCACTCGATAGGTCCACCTCAACATACAACATACCAACATGCTCTGTGACTGTTGAACTTCTGAACCGTTATAACTTCTTTTGTAACTGAACGTAACAGGTAGTCACCCAAGCATCTCAACATCCTATATAATCATGTACACTAATGTAATATACATCCTTCTGATCAATAGAATTATGATTCCTCCATATTTCATGGAGAAGAAGTAATAAATTGGTTTGAATTCTTGCATATTTTCTGTGTGCATACTTCTTGTTGACCTAGTGTATTTCCTGCTTTTTTGGTCCTTCTTATATGCTTCCACCATAAAAATACACAACTCATTCACTCAATTGTTGTCCCCAGTGTGCACCTAGGCACGACCTAGATCATTGGTACCGGAGCAAGATCTTGTTCAGAGATTAAGTTACATAAGAACTTCCATCGAAGTTATTTAACGTATTCCTGTTCAAACATGCTCACAAAGTAAACAACACAAGCAAACACTTCCTTTGACTTAAGAAAATATGACCGAAGAAGAATAAAATATACATGCAATTGACGAGACAGAGCAACTCATAGAAAAAGAATTGGCTTGCTAGCGAATCGAAATGTTCACCAAGTTCAGGGAGATTCTCATGAGAGTCACTTCGAACTCCAGGGAATCCTCGATGTGACCTCACTTCGATGAAATCAGCCCTTTCAAAGTGCAAATAAATATGCACATACTGAACCTTGAAGGAAATATTGACGCAAAATCCGTAGACAATTGGGTGCAACAATGAGAATCTTACTATGCAGTGAATCAACTCTCCGAAGAACAAAATATCACCATTTCATCCTTAAAAATGTCAACATTTGTACACTGCTGGTGGGAGAATCTATCGAAAAAGATGGAAAAAGAAGATGACCCCATAGACACATGGGTAAAATTTGTCGAATATGTCCAAAAGGAGTTCTACCCACCCAAGTATCTTGAACAACAGTATACGAAGTGGAAGCAACTAAGGCAATGGAAATACCTGTCCATACAGAGTTACACCGGCAAGTTCCATCGACTCATGGATAGAATTGGCATCCAAGAAGAAGAGAAATTTCTTGTCCTGAAGTATGTCAGTGGTTTATCCTCGTACATTCAGCAAGAGATGGATTTTCTGTCTGTTAGTACGCTTGCAGATGAATTTCATTATGACATCAAGATTCAAGATAAATAGAAAGAAAAAGCACATTTCGCGAACAAGACAACATGTCAAAAATCAGACAAGAAGTCACAAGCCAACTCTGAAAAGTTCAATAACCCTTCTTAGCCGACTCCGTCAAATCCCAATCATCGAAAGAAGAACTTTATGAAAGACAAGAGGGATCACAACAAACAATCTCCTACCGGTAAATGGTGTGATTATCACAGTTCAACATGGCATGATATGTCAGAATGCAAAGCTTGGAATACATTTTTGGCAAAATTGTTGACATCCAAATTTTCTGACATAACCCTGGTAGAATATGATCCAGATGCATCAACTCTATTGGCTTCAACCTCGACCACTCCGACATCCTCGACTATCATCAATGAGGAGGAATGAGAATGCCTGTTCCATGCATAGATATGGGTTCAAAAAAAATCCATTACATCTGATTGTGGATAATGGTATCCAAAAGAACTTCATTTCTGAAGATCTTGTGAAGAAATTAGGTCTTGTCACCCCCCCACATCCTCAGCCTTAAAATATTGGTTTGATGAAGGATGGGTAGGAACTAAGGATCACACACCAATGTAGACTCTCCTACTTCATTAAGCCTTTTGAAGATGAAGTACTCTGTGACATGGAACCACTTTCTGTAGCTGACACTCTATTCAAGAAACCTTACCTTTGGGATCAACACGGTACATATCGGTCACGGCCTCAGAAGGTGATTGTCAAAATCTGAAATCAATGGTATGACATACCAGAGTGACAACCCACATCAACGGTTTCTATGATATCTGCCAAACAAACAAAGAAGATTATCAACATGCTCAAAATTTTGCATTAATCATGATAAAGCTTCAACATTCCAGGAATACTACAACAACAAGTCGACTCATCGACCAACGCATATCCCGATAACAACAAGAGATCGACATCATTCTTGAAGAATACCAAAACATATTTCAAGCACCCGATGGAATACCTCTGCATTGTCAGGTAAAACACTCCATTGAAATTATTCTCGATTCTTCATTATGTAATGCATATGTTTACAGAAGATCCATTCTAAAAAATGAAGAGATTCATAGGAAATAACAGGATTTGATCGACATAGGTTATATCCACCCAAGCTCCTCTCCTTGTGAAAGC
The DNA here is from genome assembly GCA_001517045.1 of Pseudotsuga menziesii. Lineage (NCBI taxonomy): Eukaryota > Viridiplantae > Streptophyta > Pinopsida > Pinales > Pinaceae > Pseudotsuga > Pseudotsuga menziesii. The sequence continues at coordinate 495,441 of LPNX011203324.1, forward strand.
CCAGTCGTCTTAGTTCCAAAAAAAGAGGGGGCTTGACGCATGTGCATTGGCTATCGGGCTCTCAACAAAATTTCAGTGAAGAACATATACCCTCTTCCATGGATTGATGAACTCATCGATAGTTTGAAAGGTGCTAAGTTATTTATGAAACTTGACCTCAATTCGGGATATCACAAGATTCCAATCGAGTCCACCAATGTATGGAAAATGGATTTCAAGACCAAGGAAGCATTGTTTAAATGGTTTGTCATTCCTTTCATCTTAACCAATGCACCTGCAACCTTCATGAGATATATGGATGACCTTATACGACCTTTCATCGGTAAGTGTGTCATTGTTTATCTCGACAATATCTTGATTTTCAATCAATCATGGGAAGAACATGTCAAACAATTTCGACACTCTCCAGCAACATCGACTATGTCTGAACATGGACAAATGCTCATTTGTGATGACCAACATCAAATATTTAGGGTATGTAATTGACTCTACAAACATTCATGTCGACCCAAAAAAAGTACAGATCCTCAAATATTGGTCCATTCCTCAAAACATTCATGAACTAATAATTTTTCTTGGTTTGGCGAATTTCTATCGACGATTCATACTTGGCTTCAGCCACATCGCATGGCCTTTGAATCGGTTGACGAAAGGGAATGGGAAAACTGTCTTCAAATGGACACCGACACAACAACAAGCTTTTGAACAACTCAAAAAAAAAATTTGTACTGCACCTGTAGTTGTGTTACCTGATTTGCATCATCCATTTGAGATTCAGATGGATGCATCAGACTATGCCCTCGACGCAGTGATCACTTAGTCAGGTCACCTAGTCATGTTTCATTACGATAATTTCAGTGACACTGTTAGAAGGTACTCAATGTATGAAAAAGAACTGTATGCCATTGTGCAAGCTCTTAAGCAATGGGGACACTACATTCTTGGCATGGAAACGGTCATCGTCACTGACCATAAACCTTTGTAGTTCGCTCCGTCCCAGTCAAAACTACAGACAACTCGACAACTCAAGTGGATTAATTACCTGCAACAATTTCAGTTGGTAATTAAGTATCGAAAAGGAAAATCCAATGCCGTAACCAATTGTCTCAGTAGACCACCCATTAATCTACTATCTACAGTGATGAGTATGCAGGGTTATGACACCACTACTTGGCCAAAATTGTATTCGGTAGACTGTGATTTCTCAGCAATTTATCGAAATCTTCATACCGACAAGTTGTCGACTGCCGACTACTTCCTAAAGGACACCTTGCTATACAAGCTTGGATAACTTTGTGTATCGACTGGTGAGGAACGCATTAGAGGAAATTTAAGGTCTAAAATTGGCCTTATAAGAAAACATGCCAACAATAAGTTCTTGTGAGTTGGAATTCAAGAAACAATAGGATTTCAATAAAATGAGTCAACCATAATGGTTGAATTGACATATTTGTCATAAAAAAAACTACTTTTTTTGTTCGTATTTTCAACATATCTCCCTGTGTTTTTACTCAAATTTTGATTGGGAGAGCTCGTTGGATGTGGAATTTGATTATGCATCCAACAAGTACCCACATTGCATAATTTTGATGGACCCCGCTACCCCAAAAACAAGAAATACCTAAAAAAATTCCTCTAATGACAGAAGCTCATTTGGGACATGCACTATAGCAAGGTTGTAGGACATTTTGGAGTCGTAAAAACACTTGTTATCCTCCAAAAGTATTTCTACTGGACTTTACTTAAATATGACATCAACAAGTACATTTGATCATGCGTGGTTTGTGCCATTGCTAAACCGTCGAATCAACGACAAGGACTGTACACACCCCTTCCAGTTCCTAGTCGACCATGGGAATCTATTTCTATGGACTACTTGATGGGATATCCTACTACCAAACATTAGCATGATGTGATATTAGTAGTAGTCGATAGATTTTCCAAGATGGCTATAGTTATACCATGCAAGAATACTACAACAACACAACAAAATGCTCATCTCTTCTTTGAACATGTGTGGAAATATTATGGCCTCTCGACGACCATAATTTCCGACAGAGATGCTAGATTTGTTAGCACCTTTTGGAAAACTCTCTAGCAATAGCTTGACATAAGAATTTGTTTGTTGACAACCTTCCATCTATAGATATACAGACATATGGAAGTTTTAAATCACTTAGTCGCACAACTACTTCGCATGTACAACCACAGTCATCATCGAACATGGGATGACAAATTTCCATACATATAACAAAAATACAATCGTGCTCAACATAGATCTATGGGAAATATTCCATTTTAGATTATGTTATGGATTTCAACCCTCAGTTCCTATCAACTTAATCAGTTCCTCGACACAGTCGAACAACATCGATTTCGAAGGATGAGAAGTGGAGAAAGCATTGAATTTCAGAGATCAAATGTACAACATTCAGAAGCAAGCACATGAGATGTTGCAATGAGCTAATGCAAAATCTAAGGACCAAAATGACAAGCATCGTATTCCTCATCCATTCCAAATTGGGGATCAGGTATGGTTACATCTAAAGAAGGAGCACTTCACTGGTCCATACAGAAAAATGAAACCTTTGAAATATGGTCCATACAATATCCTTAAACAGATTGGAGAAAACAATTTTCAGCTCAACATTCTTGGATGCCTTAGAATACATCCAATTTTCAATGTAGATCTAATTTGACCATACGATGCACCATTGTTGGAACAGAATGACTTGCATACAGCAGAACCCGAAGACATCCATATAGATGTTCAGGAACCTATTCTTTGCGACAACATAATGGGACGACGCATACGCCATAAAATGATGAAATCCATTCCCTTATTTTAAGTGGATAAAGCTAGAAAAATCCCTTCATAAGGAAAATGGTACTCTGTTACTGAAGTAGCCAACAAGTTTCTTCACCTGAATGAATACACAATGGAGACCATTGTTTCTTAAGGAAGGAGGAATGATCCAACCAGCAGTCGAAAGGTTCACCTTCGACAGGTCCACTTCGGCATGTTCACTCAATAGGTTCACCTTCGACAGGTCCACCTTGACATGTTCACTCAAAAGGTTTTCCTCAACATACATCATACCAACATGCTCTGCGACGGTTGAACTTATGAACCGTTATGACTTATTTTGTAATGGAACGTAACAAGTAGTCACCCAAGTGTCTCAACATCCTATATAAGCATGTACACTAATGTAATATACATCCTTCTGATCAATATATTTTTGATTCCTCCATCTTTCATGGAGAAGAAGTAACAAATTGATTCGAATTCCTTCATATTGTTTGTGTACATACTTCTTGTTGACCTAGTGTATTTCCTGCTTTGCTAGTTCTTCTTATATGCTTCCGCCGTAAAAATACTCAACTCATTTAGTCGAATGTTGTCCCCAGCATGCACCTGGGAACGATCTTGATCAATAGTAGTCACAAACCTCCGTTTTCCATGTTCGCAACTTGTAGTTGTAATAGTTATTGTTAAATCGATGTTGTATTTTTCCTTTGGACAACATGGGAATATAATGCTCTATTTACTGTTGAAATTTTCATAATCACCTCAAAAAGTGTACTGGGAATAAGATTGGGAGCAATAAATTTTTTTGTTTATGGGTTAACTTTTGATTCCAGGGAATGGTTATATAACTAGTATATATCCATCTTAAAATCAGATCTATTAAGCATAGAGAGGGATCCAATTTTTTGAGGTGTAATTTTTTTTTATCATATTGTTTTTACACATCAAGAAAAAATTCACCCTCAAGAAATCAAATCCCTCTTGGTGCTTAATAGATTCGGGTTTAAGATGGGTTTATGATGGTTTTAATTTTTTTATGATCCGACATGAAATTTCACGTAACATGACTTATCTAACAAACATCACAACATTGCCCCCATACTGAGTTGTAAGCACCTCACTACTCTTCGTGCAAAAAAATCTGCATTCTTAGTGTTTTTATAAATTTGAATTAGCATGCATTATTAGGCTCATGCATGAAGCCCATGTGTTATAATCCTTCCCCTATACCCCATGTTTTTCCAATCTCTTGCTCATTTTCTTCCTCCGTAATTTTGTATTTGCTTTGAAGGTTGAGGTTAAGAGCAAGAAGGGTGCTCATCCAAAGTCTTGCATAGGTCACACTAGAGGATTGTGGTCATGGAAGTCAAGACACCTTCCACTTGAATTTCAATATCGCCCTCTGGTTTTCATTATGGATTTGAAGGGTTTCATTTCATTATATTTTTTTTTCTTTTCTGCATTTTGTTTCTCCTTCATCTTCTTATTGTTGTTTTGGTTGCAAATTTTGTTAGGTGTAGCTGAGCAGGAGGGGTCTTGGTTTCATGGACATTAAATAGGAATTTACTAGAGGGTGGAACTACATTCTTTTTCATGTAAGCCCTTAAGGCTCTAGTTTTGGAACTAGAACTCTAATACCATCTTACCATCTGTAATGCTCATCAAGGTTTATTAAGCCTTGACTACGTATTATAATTCAATTTACGGTTTCTTATTTAAGAATTTCCCAAGTTTCCTTTTCTTGGTTTTTGTTTCACAATTGTTAATTACTTGATTTATGTGCCATACTATTAACCATTCCCTCAGCATTATCATCATATCAGTAAATTAGTAAAGTATTAAGAATTCATATGACACAAATATATGCAACATCAAATATATATAACAATTTAAATTCATAAGAAAAATACCTTTAGAAATCGTGAAGAATCCCAAGAAGCCCAACGACAAAAACCCTTGAGCTATTTCCTTTTCCATTTCCCATAGTGGAACTACACCACCCTACCAACTAGGAGCCTTGCCAACATCTTAGCTCCAAGAAACCCTTCAGTTTCTTGGCCCTTCGTTCCTATGACTCCAAGAACAATGATGCATCATAGTATTTCTTAGTATGTATTCCAAGATTTATTCCAACACTTCACAAAACAACTCCTTCTTCCTCAGTCTCCTCCCTCTTCCTATATTCTCTTCATTATTTAACCAAAACCTTCCTCCACCACCTTTCATACTTTTAGATTATAATATAATAAAATAATAATTAATCATGAGTGCAAGTCAAATATTCACTTGACAATGTTAATGCAATATGCCAACCTTTTTATGCAATCTTGTCTATTCATTTATTACACCAATATCCGTCACAAACATAAATAAAATATAGCTAATAATTAATTAATAAATTATCATTATTCTAAGAGGACATGACTCCTCTGAAAAGGGTGCATAACAATTTTTTTTTTTTGTGAATTCAGAAGCTAATCTATTGAAGTAAAATAGTGATACAGGTGATAGTACAAAACTGTTAATCTATCCTGCAGATAGGAAGAAGCCAAAAGAAAAGACCAATCTTCCCAAATAGGGAAATAAGACCATAATGGTCAGAAAGATGCTCCCTCTGAGAGGGAACACAGATACTAACAAGATGTAGCTTATAATGCTTACAAAAAAACTTCAGGAAGAGCATAGTAATCATAGACTTGGGTAACCAAATTCCCAAAATCTTTGAAATATAGAGGAAATCCTGAAACATAAAAACCTGTCCTATAATTTTGTATAGGGATCCTCAATGATGGGAGTCCCAAAACCAGTATTCAACTGCTTGCTTGGAGGGTCGCCCTTGTTGTTGTGTTCGTTGTTCTTGTTTCCTATGTCCTCTTCATCACTGCCTGGATCATATTTTCCACTGGAATCCTTGCTACTTATCGAAGAATCCTCATTGTTGGAGGTGGCTCGCTTAACCAGAAGAGGTTCAGACTTCCTGTAGGCTGCCACATTGGAAGTGGATTTGTCAGCGGTGGTGGTGGAAAATATTCACTGCGGTGGATGTGGCAGAAGAACAATGTCCATGGGTGCAGTGGGATGTTCAAAGTGAGGGGCGATGACTGGGGAGTTTGAGGGGGGCGGGGTGACAGAGGGAATGGGGGGAACAAATGGAGCATGGAAGCCAGAAACAACAGGAATGGCATTGGGAACATGGTCCAAAAGGTGAAGGTTGGTGGAACAAAGGAGGAGGCAAACCAACAAATTCTTCACAACCCAGTAATTCCTCCTGTGCTCAGTAGTTTGATTGGTATCTGAAAGGGCATCGATTAGCTCATCTTCCCAATCATCAACCTAAAGACACAGAGGGGCAGGAATTTCCAGGTCATAGCCTTCTGAGATGGCTTGGGAATTGATGGGAATAACTCGCTAGCTGGAGAAACCCCTGCCAACACATCCCCTTCTGGGAGTTCCCCTTTTCCTAGGCGGCATGATACAAGTGGTGGGCATAGAAACAAGAGGCAAAGTGGATGTAGGAACCAACAACAGGGAAGTTGCAGCGGGATACAGAGCAAAATGACGAAGAAGAACAAGAGTGAACAAGAAGGAGAATGTCGAGATTCCTGTGGAATTAATGTGGAAACACAAATTCAAATTCCCATTAATACAATCCATCATCTCGTTGGCGTAGATGTACCACACCTCAACTGCAAGAATGACACATTCATTGAAGGAGTTAAGGAGCGCAGCCATCGGTGAGGGAGGTGACCAGTGCATTGGTTGTGACAACATGACGTCAAGGAGATGACGACGAGGCACGGTTATGTGCCTCGTCAATTGAGCCTTTAGTTTTGGATGGCCCAGTGTCACCCGCATCCGGGGGGTGCATAATAATATTGTCAAAAAAATTATATCACTATAAACATCCAACATTAAAATGTCAACCCGGGGCCCGGGGCTCGTAATATTCGAGGTGCAAGAACAGGAAATGTAGGGTCAAAACCTAGTTGTACTGCATAATTTTAAATTCACTTACTGTCTAAAAGTATTTATCATTCACAAGTTTTCTCCATTAATTCAACTTTCACAAAGATTAATCTAGGAATTTTCCAACTACTATGATCTTCATTGAAGTTCAATTTAGATCCGTGATTCAATTATAGTAATACATGGCACTAATACTCTATTCCAAATATATATGAAACTCAGATCATGTTGAGTCCGTGTTAGGATTCCTTCAAAGTAGTTGATTCTTTAATTATAATTTGAAATAGATATTAACCTGATTGAAACCTTCTAAATTGATGCAAGCATTCAAATGTCAATTATGTAAAAACAAATTTGCAAATGTAATTCGTTTTATGTAAATTCACCTTAAGAATTCTTTGGAGAATCAATTCGTTAATCCCACAAGTTCTTTTATATATTACATGCAATTCAAATCATATTCAATCAAGTAATATTCATATTGTCTCATGATATAACATGTTAAGAGAAATGATTTATGGAAATTCTTTTATTAAAATCACAAACTCAAGTTAATCCTTGCCAACTACCATGCAGAAGTAATCTAATTTAATTCGAATCTAAATGGTAAAACAAAGTCAATATGTAGCAAATCATTCAAGGTGTTGAAATCAAAATTCTAGTTTTCAAAAGAATGTATCAATCTACTCAGGAAATGAATCTATAAAAAGAACCAATCTACAACAAATAATTAATTAACTACTATTCTACAAAATAACATGCGAAGGAGCGGGTGATACATGACCTGTTGGTGGGCCCAAACCAATAGGAACGTTCGCCTTAAAATAGAACCAACATATAAATCAAATGATATCCATGAACTAAATCATGGAAGCTCACGTTGCATTCCATTGTAATTACTTAATTCACCATCACAAAACATGAATAATGGACACAATTTGCAAAATCAAGAAATATTGTATTAATGTCTAAATCAAATACATCCTTATTCCTTCTTTACACTGATCAACAACCATATATTTATACATCAAATATCATTGGAACCGAATCTCAAATCCCATGAAACAACTTTTCCAATTTTGGGTGAGATCCTAAAAATCTGGGTTTGATAGTCAAATTAGAAAAGTTGACGTCAGTGGCCCAGTCTTATCTCCCAATCCCATGCGAATTTTGACAAACAATTTCTGGGTTTTGTAGCAAGCTGGATTTTCTAAGAAAATATTTGGATTTTTTTCTAAAAATGCTTCCAATTGTATGAAAACTGAGGCACAAAAAAGCAGTTTTGAATATTTTCCTGTAAAATTTTTGGGTTTGATTTTTTTTAGAAATTTTGGATTATCTTGGGATCTATGTATCCAAATCAAATCCTATTTCTATGGGAGGTAGATATCATCATCATCTAAAAAATAATGTATCCAAATTGGTTTAAGAAACCCAGAATGATTGAATTCAACAATCGTCCTTCAAGCAAGTGCCGAAATGAGTGTTGGATTAGGTACAGGATTGGGCACTAGATCGAGTGCATGATTAGAGTGAGAGACATACATAATAAACAATGATTCTATATACCGATAATTATTCTTTAGATATGACCTTTGAAATTCTTGCTTAAAAATGAATCAAATCAGTGAAATGGTAGTAAAAATACCTTAACAAAGGCTTCATGAAGTAGTCTTCAAAACTTATGCAAATAATGCTTACATAGATGATAAACATGGATAAATTTGATTAAAATGCTTGGTTCCTCATCTGATATATGGAAATAATATAGACAAAACACAGAGCCATCACCTCCCCCACACCAAAGATCTTGCATGTCCCAATGCAAGGAAACAAGATAGTCAAAATTGGTGATGTGATTTGAGTTAGACCCCAGGGGAATTTACCAACACCTGCATTTGAAGAGAGGTAGGAACTGGCTTTGGTTGAGTGTTCATAAACTATTCCATCTAGTGTTCTTTTGTCTTCACTTGTCTTCTTAGGATCCAACTAGACCCCATCATATCATCAACCACTTTTTTTGTAAATAAACAAATTTAGTCTTAAGAGTCCCATTTTCTTTCTTGAGATATCGAGTGAGAAGGGAATACTCCTTAACATCCTCTGTGAGATGAAAATTCCTCTTTTGGAAATAATTATTTTCATATATCTCAGAAGGAATGGTGGAAGGATTCAGAATTCGAGTTGTAAGAGTAGGTGTACATAAATGATCAGACGCAGAATGTTTAAGTAGTGAAGATTCATTGGCGGAGTGTAACAGAGATAGAGGGGATGAAGAGACACACTAGGATGTACAACCTACTTATGACTGATGGGTTGACAATGATCGATTCATGATTAGACAAATGGAACATAATTAAGTGATTTAAAGTTTAATTGTAATGTCCCCAACCCTCCGACCGACGAAGAGGACGCTACCATGCCATTAACATCCGAGCAACCACCCCATGAACATGAATATATATGAAAATTGAAACCAAATGCTTTGAACTAGAACATGCATAGATACATAGTTATTTATCATATAACGGAAGCAAACATATGTTCATATAAGCATTCAACATGTTCATCATATTCATTAAATAGTAAGTATAAATGCAGAGACGAAATGGTCAATAATACTTATCTTCTAAAGAATTCGTCCCACAACCAACTACGTCGCTGCAACGTTCCACCCAACCATAGGCTAGCGTAATCCTTAATCTCTCAGCAACGCCGCCACCCCCGAGCTGGGTATGATTTCCCGAAGGAATAAGGAACAAGTAGGCTTACACATAGCCAAGGATACACAAATAAGCCAAGTCAACACAATTGGGTTTATCGGGCCAACAACAGATCAGCCAAGCCAACATGGTCAAGTTTATCAGGCCATCAAGGAGTTGGGAAAGGCTGTATGCTAAGTTGGTGAGCTCATTACAGAGCTAGGGACACCTACACTAGAACTAGCCTGACTTCTAAGACACCCACACACACCCAACACAAGGAATCAGTCCCTTCTCTGCTACACAGTCCCTAAGGCCTTGACTTCCCTTTCAGTGCTATTTAGGGGTTGTGGAGAAGAAATCTAGCCCTCTCACTCTGTCTGTGTGGTTTCCAAACACACCAGGTTTATCAAGCAAACCAAGCCCTCATCCCTACTCCAACATAGTCCGAAGACCAACCACTGCATACACGCAGTCCAACAAGCGATTCACATCTTGGATAGTGAAAACAATTCCTGAGTCGTTCTTGGCCCTATTGTGGCCAAAACAACTCCATAATAGTCTACAGTATCCCAAAATGTAAAAGCAAGCATAGCCAACAAATGTGGGGAAACAACAGCCCGCTTTCAACAATGAAGCCATGGGGAAACTTACACAGGCCGCAATGGGGAAGAAAACAGACTCTCAATCTGTACGTGAGGGAAATTTACACACAAACCCCGAAATCCAAATGAAAAACACACCAAATACCCCCTCGATAGAAAACATGAATGACAGCCAAAGACAGCTCTCCTCCCTGCTGCATGGGAAAAACAATGGGAATCCCAATCAGTGCGTGAGGAGAATGATCCCCCTCCTATGTGAGGATGAGCAAGCCACTGTGCCCAACAATGTGTGGGTAAACAGAACATCCCTGTGTGTAAGGATGAATGAGGAGCAATCACCCATGGAAGAGTGCCCCTGCCATCGTGGTGAGAATGGAGTGATGGGTGTAGTGGTTTTCCTGCCCATGTGAGGGTCAAACTGCTGGTGGAGTGTGCATGTGGGCAAGGAATGACAGTCCTACCACACTCCACTCCCTAGAAATAACTACCCCAACTAACAACATAACATTTAAGGTGGTAGTTGGATAGGACAAGGGAAGGTGAGCAATTCAAAAAGGGTGGGTGACAAGTGAAGGGGTTTAACAGCTGACACATGGCTTTTCCCCATAGGCTCAAGGTTTGATAATTCCCCCTCCCTATCCTTAGGAAAATCATGCCCTTTTCAATATGGTTGCAGTGAACATAGTTGGTTGGGTTCATTTAATTAAAATGCATATTTACATGATGACAAAACTTAATAGGTGTTGTATACCAGGATATACCATCAACAACGATTCCGTTCATTGAAACATAACACAACCAAATCGATGGTGGGGCTTTCGCCTCTAGCTCCACACCACGATTCATTACAATATATACATAATGTATAATTAATGCAACGGGGTCAAAACTAGGGTGTTACATTCCCCTCCGCCTTCAATAGCATTGTCCTCATTGCTTTACAAAATTGGTCAAAATGCTACACTGGTATCGCCTCAGTGTTTCATAGAATTGAACAAAAATGGATGTGCCAATCGCATGGCATCCTCCAACTCCCATGTAGCCTCTTCAGGCCTGTAGTGCTCCCATTACACCTTTACCTGACCTATGGCCCGGTTCCGGAGCATTGTGACCTTCCTGTCAAGGATGCGCATTGGCTCGGTTTGGAACTCTCCCTCGGGTTCCACTTGAATCACATCCCAATTTATCACATGGTTAGTATCATGTACATATCTCTTAAGCAAAGAAACATGAAAAACATTATGAGCTCTAGTGCTAGCAGGCAATGCAAGTCTATATGGAACTGGTCCTATTCTTTCAAGCACTTCAAATGGCCCACAATATCTTGGTGACAACTTGGCACAACTTCCGAGCTTCAAGGAACTTTTCTTTGCCCTCACTCAGAGGTAAACATGATCCCCAACACTGAACTCCCTATTCACCCTATGCTTGTCTGCATAGCTTTTATGTCTGTCCTGTGCTACTTTCAGATTCTGCCTGATATTTACAACCTCTTGCTCCATTTCCTTGAGCAATTCTGGTCCAAGCACAACCCTGTTCACTGGATTATCCCAAGTCACTAGTGTTCTACACCTTCTTCCATACAAATCTTCATACGGACTCATCCCCAAGGATGCCTACTATCCATTGTTATAAGCAAACTCTACCAAGTGCAAGTAATCTTCCCACTTGGTTGGTTTGTCCATCACATACATGCAAAGCATGTCTTCAAGCACCTGATTAACTCTCTCTCTCTCTGTCCATTTGTCTGAGGATGGTATGCAGTGCTAAAGTTTAGCTTTGTACCCAAATCTGCAAACAACCCCTTCCAAAAATTGGAAGTGAACTTGACATCTCTGTCAAAGACTATTTCCTTAGGCAATCCATGCAATTTGAAAATCTCCTTCATGAAGATCTTTGCAATGTCATCAATCTTATGCGTAGACTTCACTGGTATAAAATGTGTTTCCTTTGTCAACTTGTCTACCACAACCATGATGGAATCATGTTGTCTCCAAGTCATTGGAAATCCTGTAATAAAATCCATGGAAATAACTTCCCATTTCCATTCTGGAACTCACAAAGGTTGCAACAAACCTGCTAGGTGTTGATGCTCAACCTTTACCTGCTGACACTTCATGCATCTCGAAATGTATTCAGCCATGTCCTTTTTCATTCCTGGCCAAAAGTACTATTTTCTCGCGGTAGCAATCGTCTTTTGGTATCCTGGGTGACCAGAATACGGAGCTTGATGGATCTCATCCATAACAACCCTCCTCAAATCTACTACATTTGGAATATAAATTCTACCTTTATAAGTAAGAAGTCCATCTTCTTCCAATTTATATCCCTCATACCTCTTCTCAAGACTTTACTGCTGCAATTTGTCCTTTACCAGCTCATACAATTCATCTCCGGCAGTACGATCAACAATTTGCTGCCTCAAATCTATTTGGAAAATACTAAGGGATGCCGCATGCATTTCCTTCATCTTGCTGTTGAGTGCATCGACTACCTTATTCTCTTTTCTCTTTATGTGCTTGATTTCAAAATCAAACTCACATAAAAACTCCAGCCATCTTGCTTGCCTAGCATTCAGAGTAGGATGATCAAATAGATACTTCAGACCACAATGGTTTGTCCTTAGTTCAAATATTCTACCCATCAAGTAATGCCTCCACATATTGAGAGCATGTACTATGGTTGCAAGCTCTATATCATGAGTGGCATAGTTCTTCTCATGCTCCTTTAGCTTTCTTGACTCATAACATATCACATGGTTTTCTTGCATAAGGACTCCTCCAAGCCCTTGTTCGCATGCATTGGTACACACCACAAAATATTTCTCTGGATCTACAACTTTCAATACTGGTGCACTGGTGAGAATATTCTTCAACTGCTGGAAGCTTTCTTCACACCTTGATGTCCATTCAAACTTTATCCCCTTCTTTTGCAAAGAAGTGATGGCATGAGAAACTCTGGAGAATCCTTCAATGAATCTCCTGTAGTATCCTGCAAGTCCCATAAAAGATCTTACATCTGTCACATTTCTTGGAGTAAGCCAATTCATAATGGCTTCAATCTTTTCAGGGTCCATAGATATACCCTCTTTTGAGATAATGTGACCAAAATACTGAACTCTATCTCTATAGAAGTCACACTTGTTCAGCTTTGCATACAGTTGATGCTCCCTGAGCAATTGCAATGTCAATTTCAATTGATCTTCATGTTCCTCCTCATTCTTAGAATAAACAAGAATGTCATCAAGGAAAATAAGAACAAACTTGTCCAAATACCTGCTAAAGACACTGCTCATAAGGAACATAAATGTAGCTGGTGCATTTGTGAGACCAAATGGTACCACTACAAACTCATAATGTCCATACCTTGTTCTGAAAGCTATCTTATGGATGTCTTCATCCTTGATTCTCACCTGATGGTAACCAGACCTCAAGTCAATCTTGGAAAATACCCTTGCTCCTCTCATTTGATCAAAGAGGTCATCAATCCTAGGCAAATGATATTTATTCTTCACAATACCCTTGTTCAACTGTCTGTAATCAATACACAACCTAAGCGTACCATCTTTTTTCTTTACAAACAGAACTGGTGCTCCCCAAGGAGACACACTCGGCTAGATATACTTCTTTTCCAACAACTCCTGCAGTTGCATCTTCAACTCTAGCATCTTTGGTGTACTCATCCTGTAGGGTGTCTTAGACACTGGTGCTACTCCTGTCACAAGTTCAATTGTGAAATCAATGTCCCTATTTGGAGGAAGCCCTAGAATCTCATCAGGAAACACATCCCTGAATTCCTGTAACACCTGATAGTCCTCAACCTAGGAGTTTCATCCCCTGTTGCCTCCAAAATATGAGCTACATACAACTGGAAACCTTTCCTACAGAACTTCTTCAACTACATTGCTGAAACCTACCGTACTAAAATCACCTTTGGAATACCTTTCACAACTACTGGGCTCCCTTCTTCATCCATGCATTCAAAACTCTTGTTGTAGCAGTCAAGCTTCACTTTGTGAGCTTCTAACCAATCCATTCTGATGAGAACATCATAGGAACCAAGCAGAAGAACATTAAGATCTACACACGTGTCAAACCTGTTCATGACCAAAGGAAATTTCTCTACCACTTCACTGACCCTTCTCTTAGTTCCAGTGGCTAGCTAAACTAACCAATATTTTCTATGCTTTACTTTCTTAAAATCACAAATCTCCAATACTCTAGGAGTAATGTAATTGTGAGTAGAACCGAGTTCAATCAAAATAGAAATAGATTGCTCAACAATATTACCTGCAACTTCAACCATAGTTGATTAGTGATCTTCCTGATGGTCCTCCAGTGCTGCATAAATCCTAGGGACTACCCTTGCTACTTGACCCATTGTTTCTACTTCTTGAATGTTGTAAGATGGTCTTGCACTCTCATTCTTGAGTGGAAAAGTTCTACGCATGTGGGGTCCTCCACATCCCCAACATTGAAGTGGTCCTCTATTCTGTTGTGGATCCTTAGGCTTTTCTCATGCCACTCCAACTGGTTTACTTGCAGCTTGGGATGGCCGCTTCTACTGATTCCTGAAGCTAGAAGGTTTGAAACCTTTCTTTCTTTGGTTAAACTTCTCATTCTTCTTGTCCTCCCATGCCTTATGGTAATCAGGTTTACTTTTTCTTTGCTCATAGCAATACTTAGCCTTCCTTATTCCTTCTTCAAGAGTTCTAGGTTCATCAAACTCATTTCTATCTCTGTAAGACTGAGGCAATCCACTCAGAAACCGCTAGACCTTCACTTTTTCATCTTTGATGTACCTAACATACCTCAATAGTTCCAAGAACTTATTTGCATACTCTTCCATGATCTGTTGTCCCAATCTCAGCTCATGGAATTCTTTGATCTTGTCATCATAATACCTGTCAGAGAGGTATTTCTGCTTGAAATAATTCTTGAATTGTTTCCACTTTAGTCTCCTTTCATTGATCCTCTTTACTTGCTTGAAGTGTTCCCACCAAATGGATGCTCTTCCATTCATATTGAATATGGAAACCCTTTCCTTCATGTTTCCTGAATAGTCTTGAACTTGGAAGTACTTCTTTATCCCAAGAAGCCAAACTTCTGACTCTTGTCCAATCTTTACCTCACCATCAAATGTAGGAGGTTTAGCCTTCTTAAATTCATCCCAAGAGCAATCCCTATGGTGTCTCCTTCTCTTTCTTTTATGAGAAGAAGAACTTGTATCCCCACTGGATTCTTCAGAGAGAGATGACCCACTAGAATTCCTTCTCCTTCTCCTAGTACTACTCTTACTGCCTTTCGGTCTTGTTGTATCTCATCCAGAGTCTATATTTCTTTGCAAGTCTGTTAGACTCTGCAACATAGCAGCATTCAACTGATGCTGCTCTTCCTGGGCTTTAATGAATCTTCTCATGGTTGCTGCAACATATAATGGTGTCTCATGGAATCTCCTTCCATTAGACTCAATGTCATCATTTCCATTACAGACATTTTCTCCCATGACATCTCGTGCACGCTCGTAAGAATCCCAAGCATCATATTCATCATGGGTTCTCATAATTGAACCACTGCTCACTTACCAAACTGCACTATCTGAAATACTTGCCTTGAAGGTGTCTATGATTCTGCAAACGTGTTAGTAACACAACTGTTAGATGCATAACATTGATATAAATTAGCATTACTTACCTTCTCCTAGAAAAATCATAAAATAACAATTTCGCTTAAACACAAAATATTCTTCCTTTTCAGCCCTGTAATCCACTAACAATCTGTTGAAAACCCACTTGAAAACCCAAAAATTTCCTTGTATAAAATCGGGTCTCATCCCAACATAATTTTCGATGCTTCGGTAGTCAAAACAACAAATTCCTCCGGCGCTCATCTGCAGCCCTCTCAACTGACATCGTCCGATGTATCAGCGGCTCCAACAACTAAAGTTTTCTGCTGTATCGGATCTTCAGTTGTCTAAGCTTCTGGACTACTACCAACGGAAACCTCATCAATTGATTTCCTCCGATATGTTGACGACCGAAAATGTTACCCACTATGGCATTAGCAAGGATACTAACTCCATAATGCTGCTTCGGCGGTCAAGACCACTGTTCATTGGGTGGATAGTTAACTAGGCAGCCGCAACTGCGGGTAGTAATCCCACTGCGGGTTCTGCAGACCATAACTCATCGGCTGTCGGAAGCTCTACCCATTATCGGTGGTTGAAGCCTCTATCCATTGGAAGGATAGTCCATTAGACAGCCGCAATGGCGGACGCACGAACAACTAAATCCTTCCAACGTTCATCGGTGGTCCATTCAACTAATCTTTTCTGCCGTATTAGCAATCCAATCTTCTAATATTTTCTGATGTGTTGATGGTCCATTCAACAAACTTCTTCAGACGCATCAGCGGTCCAAACTACTTACTTTCGTCGATCCCGATGGTTTCATGACTTAGAAAATTTTCTGAAATTTTCTCTTTAATCTTCTTTCCGCCGCCGTTGTCAGCAGCTTCACCAACTAACTTCCTGTCTTTTCTGCCATCATTTCAGCACTTACGTCTTCTAATTTTCTTCGATCAATCAACTAATTTTCGTCGACGGCCGACGAACACCTAGAATATCGCCTCAAAATTTACTTCATGAACCTTCCGCTGTGTCGGCTGTCTCATTAACTAACTGTCGCCGATGGCCGATAGTCGATATCGGGTGTTCCTTCAACTAAATTGATCTGGCGTTTCAACAGTATTCGGCTAATCTCCATCGAAACTGCGGCTCCCACATCCACTAATTTTCATCGACAGCCAACAAACACTTAGAAACTTTCTCACAATTTTCTTATGACTGTCTTCTGTTGGGTGGCCTTCTGACTAGCTCTCCACTGCATCGAAAGAGCCTCCCACTTAGTCTTTTGATGAGCCGACGGTTCAAGCACTTAGGAAATTTTTTTGTGAATTTTCCTATCATTCATCGATTTTCTTCTGGGAAAAAGGAAACCTGCCTCTGCTAACTGGTTCTTCATGGCCCATAGAGGCCCATGCTACAACCTATAGGTTCTGCCACTGCATCTTCATGGCCCATTCAGGCCAAATGCTGTAACATAAGCTTTGATACCACTCTGTAACATCCCCGACCCTCCGACCGGCGAAGAGGATGCTACCATGCCATTAACATCCAGGCAACCACCCAATGAACATGAATATATATAAAAATTCAAACCAAATTCTTTGAACTAGAACATGCATAGATACATAGTTATTTATCATACAACAGAAGTAAGCATACATTCATATAAGCATTCAACATGTTCATCATATTCATTAAACAATAAGTACAAATGCAGAGACGAAATAGTCAATAATACTTATCTTATAAAGAATTCATCCTGCAACTAGCTACATTGCTACAACGTTCCACCCAACCATAGGCCAGCATACTCCTTAATCTCTTAGCAACGCTGCCCCCCCTCAAGTTGGGCATGACTTCCCCAAGGAATAAAGAACAAGCAGGCTTACACATAGCTAAGGATACACAAATCAGCAAAGCCAACACAGTTGGGTTTATCAGGCCAACAGCAGATCAACCAATCCAACATGGACGGGTTTATCAGGCCATCAAGGAGCTAGGAAAGGTTGTATGCTAAGCTGGTGAGCTCATTACGGAGCTAGGGACACCTACACCAGAACTAGCCTAAATTCTAAGATACCCACACACACCCAACACAAGGAATCAATCCCTTCTCTTCTACACAGTCCCTCAGGCCCTAACTTCCCTTCTAGTGCTATTCAAGGGTTGTGGAGAAGAAAGCCAACCCTCTAACTTTGTCTGTGTGGTTCCCAAACACACCAGGTTTATCAAGCAAACCAAGCCCTCATCCCTACTCCAACACAGTCCGAAGACCAACCACTGCATACATGCAGTCCAACAAGCGATTCACAGCTTGGATAGGGAAAAAAATTCCTGAGTCGTTCTTGGCCCTATCGTGGCCAAAACGACTCCATAACAGCCTACAACAACCCAAAACATAAAAGCAAACACAACCAACAAACATGGGGAAACAACATCCCGTTTTCAACAATGAAGCCACGGGGAAACTTACACAGGCCGCAATGGGGAAGAAAACATACTCCCAATCTGTACATGAGGGAAATTTACACACAGACCCCGAAATCTGAATGGAAAACACACCAGATACCCCCTCGGTAGAAAACGTGAATGACAGCCAAAGACGACTCTCCTCCCTGCTATGTGGGCAAAATAATGGGAATCCCAATTGGTGCATGAGTAGAATGATCCCCCTCCTGTGTGAGGATGAGTGAGCCACAGTGCCCAATGGTGCATGGGTAAACAGAACGTCCCTGCGTGTAAGGATGAATGAGGAGCAATCGCTCGTGGAAGAGTGCCCCTACCGTCATGGTGAGAATGGAGTGATGGGCGTAGTGGTTTTTCTGTCCATGTGAGGGTCAACCTGCTGGTGGAGTGTGTGTGTGGGAAAGGATTGACAGTCCTGCCACACTCCACTCCCCAGCAATAATTGCCCCAACTAACAACAGAACATTTAAGGTGGTAGTTGGATAGGACAAGGGAAGGTGAGCAATTCAAAAAGGGTGGGTGATAAGTGAAGGGGTTTAACAGCTGACACATGGCTTTTCCCCATAGGTTCAAGGTTTGATAATTCCCCCTCCTCATCCTTAGGAAAATCATTCCCTTTTCAATATGGTTGTATTGAACATAGCTGGTTGGGTTCATTTAATTAAAATGCATATTTACATGATGAAAAAACTTAATAGGTGTCGTATACCACGATATACCATCGACAACGATTCTGTTTGCTGAAACATAACACAACAAAATCGATGGTGGGGCTTTTGCCTTTAGCTCCACACCATGATTCATTACAATATATACATCATGTATATTTAATGCAACGGGGTCAAAATTGGGGTGTTACATTAATCCAAGGCACAATATATAATAAAGGGATATCGAATTTAGGATAATGTTTTGATAAAATACTATATACCTTCATCCCTTAAATCATAAGCTAACTATAACATATGAAAAATAACTTAAATAAGGTACTAAAAATATAAGTGAAAAATTATACCCCAAACTTTTAAAGATGTGAGGCGTTATAGTTAAAATATTTTTGACACAAACGTTTGAGCTGCCTGAAGATCTAAAATATTCCATCACCCAATAAAAGACTTTGAATTGGAAACTGACCCATTAACCAAGTGCCAAAATGATGTTAACAACTGAATACTTAATTTAGGCACTCAAATATTTGTTGTGGATAACCATATTTAATACCTCCACCTCATAATGAATTAGAAACTAATCATAGATCATTGTCCAAATCAAATATTTGGACATTGATAATTTTATGATAAGAATGAGTTAAGTCAATCATGTCCTCCTTCTTCCTTGGTGTAAATGTATATATGGTGACATGAGTAGTTATTAGAAACCCATAGAATAATTAATCCACATAGAATTAACAAATCTATCTTTGTGAAAGATACAAATGAATGTCGTTGTGGACTAATGATCTTTGTGAAACAGATTTTGAATTTCATCAGATTCAAATTTCAACAATTATTAACTGACCCAAATTTACTTTTACCTATGCAGTCTCCAAATTTACCAGTACTCAACCCAACACCTTATCCATTCCTTCATCCGGTACTCCATCCAGTACTTCATCTGGTGCCTCTGCTGCTGAGATGCTAAAATATCCCTAGATTCCAAAATATTACTGCTATTACCATCAGTAAGATGCTAAGGATAAAGTTTACTTCCACTTTTTAAAAACATGTCCTTTCATAAAGAAATATACCTTGTACTTATGCCCTGGTCACACAAAAAAAGGTAATTGATCAACATATTAAAATCAAATTAAAACAGATTTTAAAAGAAAACTAATACTTATCAATCTCATCCTACAAATTTGACTTACATATGTATATTTTCTTTTCTTTCTTTATACATAAATTCATCATGGATTGATATGTCTTGCTTAAACAAGAGTTCCACTAAATGAAATCCATAAAATACAAGTCAAATTGGTCCAACTCTACATAAGAATGTGGAAGTGATAAAGATAAGGTTCACCATTAAGTTCATTGAATCATTAAACATCAGTACAGTCTGGAGGTGTAATCCTCCTATATAATAAGGATCCGAAAGTAGAGAATTAAATCATCTTAACAAGATTATCCAATGGCTATTAAATAAGAGTCATTAAATTTAATTTTAACCTGACACATTTTTTAGTTCTTACATGAGTACCTTGTTCATACAAAAAAGTACGGATAAAACATCAGAATGGATACTAAAGTCAAAACCCACTTCCAGTGAGCCTGTTCAGAATATAATGGGGTAGCCATAATATCCAAGAAATTTCTTCCCCATGCAACATGCCCCATTTCCAACATGCATGTTCAGTACCTTGATGGGTTTTGTTGGTCATACCACAGGTCGGTACCCATTGCCAGTAGACTCGTTCAACATCCCGGCGAGTTAACCTCTTACGTCCCTTTTCCTTCAGAGGGTCTTGTCCCAAATTTACCCTAAAGATAATATTTATAATCTACTTCCGCAAAGGTGAATGGGGGAGTTGCTGTAAAAGAATTTCTAGGAGCGGAATGGTATTGGGTTGGAATATTTTTCTACAACAATGCTTGTAAAAGTTTGGCTGCATGAACAATTAAATACTGTAAGTATACTAATTCAAAGGAGAGATTACAATTATTTGTATTAATACCAATGAATAATAACCAAAATATTCTTTAATCTTAACAACCATCTTCTTATGAGCTTATTGTGGTGTCTCTTAGAATAATAATTCAAAGCTCTTATCAGCTACTACTTGTAAAAGTGCTTGCTCAATCAAGTGTAAAACCAAGTCAAAGTGCACAAGTGTACTTATGGTTTCATGAGTTAAACTTCTTGAAACAAAACTTGCTGGTAGAAAATCTGTATAAAATAAAGAAATATAAATCTGATGTAACTGAACACAATAGGTCTCTAGATATACGATAAAAGCATTTCCTTACAACAACAAAAATAACAACCCCAGTGCAACTAATAAATATATTTTAAATATCTTTCAGAAGTATGATTATATTGGCAAAGTTTCAACATTTTCATAAAGTATTAAAAGAAATAACATAACTTCCCTTTTTAAGTGTTCTGGGTTGTTCCTAAAAAATAGAAAATACCAACTCCAAATCAGATTGGTGAGTCAAACCATGAATGAATTCCTGCTTGGACATAGGTTTATTATATATCTTCAATAGGTATCCATTTTTCCATGAATGCAGCCCGTTCATAATCAATTATTCTCATTATTAAAAACAACCACAATTTCATATTACTCTGTGGTATTTTCCTTTTTATAGGTTATGAGCTGCTGTGATAATAAATTTCCTGAAAGTATGGATTGGAGAGAAGTTATAAATTATGTTTAAATACCTTAGTCATGTTATTGCAAAAGAAAAACAACAAAGTTGCATTAATTTCTAAACTAAACATGCAACTTTTTAATTATATACATATTTTCTTATTCAACCTAAGAAGAAAGAAAACATTTATATTCAAACAACAAAGTTGCATTAATTTCTAAACTAAACATGCAACTTTTTACTTATATACATATTTTATTATTCAACCTAAGAAGAAAGAAAACATTT
Source organism: Pseudotsuga menziesii (assembly GCA_001517045.1). Taxonomy (NCBI): domain Eukaryota; kingdom Viridiplantae; phylum Streptophyta; class Pinopsida; order Pinales; family Pinaceae; genus Pseudotsuga; species Pseudotsuga menziesii. The sequence continues at coordinate 517,219 of LPNX011203324.1, forward strand.
ATATTCAAGTATATGAACTCTTCCAATGTAACCAAGTGTGAAGCAAGATTAAAAATATACCTTTATACACATATAAAAAAGTTGTTACAGTGAGTACCTCGATATGGAGAACCAACCGACTTACTTGCTTTTGCAACATAAGGTGTTGAAGGAAGGAATGGTATTGCGGTCGGGTTACCTTTTGGAACCAACTTTCGATGTAGTCTTGATATTCACCTCCCTTCTCCGGGTTATGAAGACCTCTGTTTCTTGGATTATTGATTTCTTTAATACATGTTAGATTTGTTTCCAGGCATGTCGAGAACTCCTTAATTTCAGATTTCTCTCCATTATATGTAGTCCCCAAGTTGTCAATTTCCTCTGCAATTTGGAAAGGAATATCTTTTTGTGGCTCTTGGGACTTTGGTTTGCTTGTTGTGTCAAGAGAGGTAGATAAACTCTTAACTATTATCAGGATGTGTTCTTCCTGATAAGAATAACTTCCAACCGCTGCTAGGATTTGAGAAAGTTGTCCCAAATTGATGGTCACCTCTAAATCCATTTTGTCGGTTGTCTTGTTCCTGTCTCACACAAGAATTAGTCTCTGGGATTCTTTAAACACCTTTTTTTTTAGGTTTATATGTATTTTAAATTATTCTAATGAAAACTACCTACCACTAAAAACATATTTGCATAAATCAAACAAACCGCTCTTGCATGAAATAAAACACTGCTGCATGAAATTAAATTGCGGAAAGTAAACACACCCAAACTTACAAAAATAACACTTGCATAAAATCAAACTGTAGGAAAGTAAACTACCTAACTTACAGAAAGAAAAACAAACTTTTGCAGAAAAATAAATCAAACATGTGAAACAAATAAAATAAACATGCTTGTGAGAAAGGAACAACAAGGATTTGGGGCAACCCACTAAAGTGGATGCGTCAGGATGTTACCCCACGGAAATACCGTAGTGAATTCATCTTTGTGTCTTATCATTTCCCCCTTCCCCTTGTTGTGTAATGTAAATCAATCTCTCTACCTCCATATACCTAGACTTCACCCCTTTAGTACCTCCCCGGCAACGATGCCAAAATTGTCAGGAAAATTATATCACTATAAATAACCAACATTAAAATGTCAACCTGAGGATCGTAAGCTTGAAGGTACAAGCACAGGAAATGCAAGATCAAAGCCTAGTTGTATTGCAGAATTTTAAATTCAACTTTTGTCTAAAAGTCTTTCTCATTCACAAGGTTGCTCAATTAATTCAACTTTCACAAAGATTAATCTAGGAGTTTCCAATTACTCTGATCTTCATTGAAGTTCAATTCAGATCCGTGATTTGATTATAGTAATACATGGACTAATACTCTGTTCCAAATATGTATGAAACTCTTATCATTTTGAGTCTGCGTTATGACTCCTTCAAAGTAGTTGTTTCTTCAATTATAATCTGAAATAGTCTGCAATGATATTAACCTGATTGAAAACCTTCTAAATTGATGCAAGAATTCAAATGTTAATCCTGTAAAAACAACTTTGCAAATGTAGTTGGTTTTATGTAAATTAACCTTAAGAATTCTTTGGAGAATCAATTCGTTAATCCCACAAGTTCTTTATATATTACATGGAACTCAAATCATATTCAATCAAGTAATATTCATATTGTTTCATGATGTAACATGTTAAGGGAAATTATTTATGGAAATTATTTAATTAAAATCACAAACTCAATTTAATCCTCGCAAAATACCATGCATAAGTAATCTAATTTAATTCGAATCTAAATGGTAAAACGAAGTCAATATGCAGCAAATCATTCAAGGTGTTGAAATCAAAATTCTAGTTTTCAAGAATGTATCAATCTACTGAGGAAATGAATCTATAATAATAATCAATCTACAACAAATAATTAATTAACTACTATTCTACAAATTAACATGCAAAGGAGAGGGCAATACATGACCTATTGGTGGGACCAAACCAATAGACACATTCTCATTAAAAGAGAACCAAAAACTATATCAAAAGATATCCATGAACTAAATCATGGAAGCTCATGTTTCATTCCACTATAATTACTTAATTCACCATCACAAAATACGAATAATGGACACAATTTGCAGAATCAAGAAAGATTGTAATAATGTCTAAATCAAATCCCTCCTTATTCCTTATTTACACCGATAAATATCCATATATTTATACATAAACTGTCACTGGAACCGAATCTCAAATCCCACGAAACAACTTTTCCAAGTTTGGATGAGATCCTAAAAATATGGGTTTGACAGTCAAATTAGAAAAGTTGGCGTTAGTGGCCCAAACGTATCTACGAATCCCATGCAATTTTTGACAAACAATTTATGGGTTTCATAGCCAGCTCGATTTTCTAAAAACTCATTTGGTAGTTTTCCCAGAGACTCTTCCAGCTATGCGAAAACCGAGGTACAAAATAGCAGTTTTGAAAATTTTCCTGCAAAATTTGTGGGTTTGATTTTTTTAAAGAAATTTTGGATTATCTTGGGATCCGTGTATCCAAATGAAAACCTGTTTCTATGGGAGGTAGATATCATAATCATCTAAAAAATAATGGGAGGTAGATATCATAATCATCTAAAAAATAATGTATCCAAATTGGTTTAAGAAACCCAGAATGATGAGAATTAACGACCGTCCTTCAAGCAAGTGTCGAAACGAGTGTTGGATTAGGTACAAGATTGGGTATTGGATTGAGTGTAGGATTAGAGTGAGAGATCTGCATAATAAACAATGATTCTATATACCAAGAATTATTCATTAGATATGACCTTTGAAATTATTTTTTAAAAATGAATGAAATGAGTGAAATGGGAGTAAAAATACTTTATCAAAGGCTTCATGAAGTAGCCTTCAAAACTTACGCACATAATGCTTAGATAGATGATAAACATGGATAAATTCGATTAAAATGTTTGGTTCCTCATACGACATATGGACATAATATAGACAATACAGGGAGCCATCAAATATATAAAAGAGTCCCTCAATGTAATATTACTCATATTTTCAATTATTATTCAAAATATATTATTTATGAAGATGGATCTCTTCTTTATCCGGATACAAACTCTCACATAACACTAGATATGGTGTTCCATTTGGTATTAGAGTCAAAATGACTCCTTAGATCCTAAACACCTTGCACAGTTCCCCATCTCCATCCATTCCCCATCACACTACCACCTCCTACGCTCGTTTTCCCACACTGCACCAGCACCCGCAATCTCCACACCAACAGCCACACTCTCCTCTTCCCCTACGCTCTCATACGCCACACTTGAGACTGCTTCACCAGCCTTGTCCTCCACCCTCTGTAGCCTCCCTCGACGCCACTCCACTGCTCCTCCACCACACCCTCTAACTTTTCCTTCCCATTCCAGCTTCTTTCCTTCCCGCCTACATCCCTTCGCACGCTCCCATCGACCGCCTCCCAACCACTATCCTCTCTGTCCATCTACTAACCCTTCCACCTAGTCTCCACGACCGCCTAGTCTAACCCATCTAGCTGACTCCCCAACCCACGCTGCTACTCCTCTTTCCCCCTCACTGCTCTCAACGCGCGAACTACCTGCTCGTGCTACCCTCCTGCACTTCCATTACCATCACACACGTTTACCACCCCCTATGTTCCAAATCGCCACGCCCACTCACTCCTTCATCCCACCCTCTTCCCCATCTGCTCTGCATGCCCTCCATGCTAACATTCGTTGCATCCTCACATCTTCCACCTCCATATGTGATCTGTCATTTACGCCTCCATTAACGCCCATAACTTTACTATACATGACACAAGAAACACAATTTAATAAAAATATATATATTATTATAATAATAATATTTTTTTTTTTTGTTAAAAACAATATCCAAATTTTAAAATCAAAATATATAATATGATATATTTTTATTATTTATTTATTTTTTTCCCCTTCATTCCATAAGTCAAAATAACTTCCAAATACACACCTCCACATACAAGGACCAATACCATGGCTGAATTAAAAGACCAAATTGAGATATTGGACAAGGACATTAAGGCACTCGTCGCTAACCAAAAAAGTGTGAAGGAAGAAATGAAAAATAACAATGCAATGCTTAAGAAAGAAATCAAAGATGAAGTTGTTCTGGTACTAGAAAGAAGGATAGATGAAGAATTGGACATCATGAACAAGAAACAAAAAGATTTGGATGAAAAAATGAGTACCATGACTCAATACATAAACACCATCCCACAGAACTCGAGCACCATGATGCAAAACCATAATACATTAATGGAGGTGTTACAAAAACTAATGCCTAGTACAAACCATGTCAACAATTTAGACATGTTAGATTCATCATTTCACGTTTCCACACAGGAAACACTCGCCAAGAATCAAGAAGAATAGAAACAAGAGATAGAAACAAAATTACTGCCAGGTATGGAGGCACGATTAAACGACAAAATAAATGTTATCAGTAAGATAGTAAAGAAGGAAAAGGCTAAAAATGATCGCAATAGTTCATATATGTCAGTTGCATTTTCCAATAGCTTCAAGCCACCATCAAATCGTAAAGCAAAAGACAACCAATATCATCCTTACATAGTGTACCCACCTAAGAAAAAAGTAGAGTTTTCAAAATACAATGGACGTGAAGATCAATGTGTTTCCTGGTTAAACAAAGTAGAAGAGTACTTCGACATCTACAATATCCAATCTGACAAGGAAAAGGTGAAATATGCGTCAATGCATATGGAAGAGTACGCCTATAATTGGTACTTGTGGTGGAAGAGAGACAATTTTTCCTACACCTAGAACTTGTTCAAAAATGATGTTTTTAATAGGTTTCAAGGAATTGCAGAAGATGATTTTTTCAGTAAGCTTACCAGATTACAACAGGTCGGAAGTGTTGAGGAATTCACACATCAGTGGGAATCCCTATCGAAACGAGTATTTGGGTTTTCTGACAAACAAAGACTCAAAACGTATCTAGGAGGTCTTAAACCATACCTCCAAAAAGAATTAAGCATGCATGGCATACCTAACGTAGAAGTGGCAAGATATAGAGCAAAAGAAATAGAACACAAATTTAAAGGAATAAAAACAAGAGCCGATAACAATTATCGATAACGAAAAGAGACACAATGTAGATATTGTGAAAATAATTGGTCACCTAGTCATCAATGCCACAAACCTTAACCATATGCCTATGAAAATGAAAATAGGCCAAAAACGTCTAACAGTTTCTCTGATAATAGAAAATAGAAGAAAAACACATGTCGTCGATGCGGTGACAGTTGGACCCCGGGCCATAAATGTAGGAACAATCAGACAATACAGTGCAAAATCATCAATGGAAAGGAAGTGCAAGTCTTTGCAAAAGAAGTCTCGTCTGATTCTAATACCAACACAGAATCATAATGAAGGACGACATTAGAAAAACCAAGCTTTGAGGACAAAGCTTTCCCAAGGGGAAGGCAATGTCACAAACATACATAAAATAATAAATAAAATATAAACTAATAATTAATTAATAAATTATCATTAGTCTAAGAGGACATGACTCCTCTCAAAAGGGTGCATGAAAATAAATAAAATAGGCCCTCGATGTAATATTAATCATCTTTTCAACTATTATTCAATATATATTATTTATGAAGATGGATCTCTTCTTTATCTGGATACGGCTTCTCGCATAACACCAGATACAGTGTTCCAATATCCTTCCTCCCACCATAAGTTAACGAAGATATTCTTATGTGATATATTATATTATGTTGGTACATGTATGCAATATCTAAATGACATTTAATACTTTTTTATAAATAGATTCATAAATATGTAACAATTCGACAATCTATTTAATTCAATCCAATTTTGAATGTACAAAATCCTTGAAAACCATGAAATTATGTATTATAATATACACACACTAATAATACATTTATATCTCAATCTAATTACTAATAATTATTGTATTAACCAAACATATTAATGTACTCACGCCAGGTGTTTATACATGGCCAACACATAAAACTCTCGCATGGGTACTAATAATCCACATCCATTGCCCCTAATGAAACCTTATGCTAGAAGTCAAGATTCAGAAGAACAATTTAAACATACACCACTCCCCATTTGTTACTAATTAATATTTACCAACATTCATTACTCATTTTCATACAAAAGCATTAGAAATCAATTGCATAACATATTCAATAAACTCGACATATAATCATAAAGGTTTATAATAATGAATAACACCATACTCTCCCATCAGGGTCCCATCAATATTCACTAGTACTCAACATACCTAGTCACCATTGCTTCCATGATTAACCTCCCTATCTCATCCTCTACTACAATATGCTATGGCATCGACTATACCAACCTAACCATAGATAAAACCCATAAGTGGAAGTGTCGATTACATCAATAGATTCCCTCAACAGACAATCAACAATCACCATCACACATCTATGGGAGCGTGCTCAATACATCCCTCCCACGTCTCTAGGTTTCAAAGGATAAATGGTGTGAAATGCCTCCACCTCCCCTAATATCACAAGAACCAACACCCTTTAACAACTATACTGTGCAATCACTATTCTAAGAGTCCCATCATCAAACAACCACTATGGGAAAGCTATGGGTTCTCTCAAAACCCACACTAACCCACAAAATAAAAGCAAATGCTTTGTAATCATAATGTAATTCATAATAGAATTGATTTCATATCATTATCCTTATGATATCTATGATAATACAGGGAACCTTAACTTTATAGGAATTCGACTGTCTCATATCTTATCAGTATGTAGGTTATCTTACTAACAACATATCTCATATGAAATGACACATATAACTATTACATGTGATAATATATATCATTTAATGATATGTAAATAAGCGCATATATTATTTTGCATCAAGTATTGTGTTAGTTCAATAACCATAGTATATAATGAAGTGGTTTTCTGGTATCATGATCCATGTCAAGTTTTCATACTCAAATGAAATCATATGTTCATAATCAATAATAATCTAGAAGGGTAAAAGTCATATACTATTCATACATATGAAGGTTTAAATATCCCCTAACAATATTCTTAATCAGTCCAACTCAGTCCAATACATAATAAGAAAATGAATGCTAAGATAAATCACATTTAGGGTTTTAATTATTGAAGGTAAAGGTAGGAGGTGTTACAAGGGGAGGAAGGCGGTGAAGGAATGAAGGAAAGGTTGGGAAAATTTTCATAAATAGGAGGATGGAAAATGATAAGGGGGATTTTTGTTTTTTCGATCAAGAGAGGATTTTTAAACTATTGGACTAAAAACTTTGGGAACAAGCTATAGGTTGTTGGACTGTTGTTGTTCTTTGACATTCGAGCACAGAGGGCCAAGAAACCTACAATTTTATTGGAGACATGGAACCAAATAGGTTGTTCATATCTAGTTGGGAGGTAAACTCTAGTTTAAGAATTGACTATGGAAGAGCAAAGTGGGAATCAAAGGCTGGAATAACTGTTAAAATCAAACATAGCTAAATATATTCTCCCATGTTCTAGATTAATTTTAAAGATATCTACTTTGTTCTACTAATATATACTTAATAATATATTGATTAAACGTTCTTGAATGGTTCAATTACTATGTTAGTAAACTAGAAATCCAGTTACCCACCAGTACACATGCATGTAAACCAATATAATAAATTGTATGCTTCTTGTACAATAGTTAACAAATACAAAGAACTAAGGACCCCATATAGTTAACCAGGGTCCTTACACCTACACTAAGAAATGTATTTATGCATATTTAAAGAAAGCTATTCCTAACCACATTGTGATGGAATGTGGTGACCAAATTTGATCCTAAACCTTGGACTATGAACATGTTGGCTTTTATTGCAAATTTTGACCATGATCATGTGGTAGCCTCTTATCTGAAGTCCAGGTTGTCTCTTGTTCAAATATAAAAATATTGAAATCCCACTTAATGGAAAAACTCAAAGCTAGAGGACCATTGGGTGGATCCAATTAAGACTTCTTAGGTCTCAATAGTTCCTCCTTTAGTAACCACAATTTCTACAATGTATAAGAGCAACAAAGAAGCCATTTCCAATGGTTTAGTTTAAGAGGCAACTCATGTATTGTTGATTAGTCCCTTTAAAATTAGGAAGAAAATACAAGAAACATATTTGTGATATTAAGAAAGGGATTCAATTTTAATTGTAATTTTTAAACCTGTGCATAGAATCAAATCATACATATTATTTTAAGAAAAACAACGATTACACCACAACATTCACACATAATAAACATAGATTTACCCTGTAAACCATTAACCAAGAAAACCAACAAAAATTAGAGCCACACCTCTCACTTTCTCATTATGATTATTAACCACTTACAATACAATGTGTAGGTATTCAGTAACATCCAAAATCCTAACCATTAAAATGGAATAGAAATAGACCCCAATCCCTTAATCGGGATTAAATTGCACATATTCAGGAAAACCCAAAAATAGCTTGAAAATAGACTAGTGTCGATGTTCGCTTCACGGAAGGGGGAGGACGTCGGTGTGGCCCCCAATATAACCCCCCCTTCGATCTAGTTCCACATGCAACGCTTGACACACATGACAAAGGGCACAATATGGGTGGGGATTATGCAAACGTTGTCATCAAACAACAAAGCCCACACACACATGTAAATAATATAAGGCATCCCCAACATTAATGACTTCAATGCATGTAGAGAAACAAGAAAGTATGTAGATTCACAGATATTGAATAATTTATATGGTAGTTAGACCATAACTATAATAAGTTCAAGGAAAAATGGTTAGAAATGAAGAATATTGAACGTATGTTTTGGACAAACGAAAATCTAGTTACATTTCGTTAACTAGGGAGATGATAAGGAAATAAGTCAACACCTTTGAATTTCATGTTATCAACCCTAAGCTAGTAAATATGTATCAACTCCTAAAAGGTGAATAGTTCAAGAGAGAAGACCTTATCAGGAATGGCATTAGGGATGAATACATCATGACAATAAGGAACCCATTAAGGGGTCAAATTATACTTCATTTTAGTCTTTTAAAGACCTTGTTTGCTAGTTGGGATCTTGCATTCTAGCTTTGAAAATCTGCATTCCAAGTGAGTACTCAAACTCTTTATCAACCCTTAGTTGATGAAGAAAAGTTAACTCTCCATCTCCTTATCAATCCTTAGCTAACAAAGAAAACCCAACATTTTATCTCCTTATCAACCCTCAAATAATGTAGAGGAATCAAGTAGCTAGGTGTATAGTCTTAGTTGTAATTAACAATGCAAGTTTAATATAGGGAGTGGAAATTGAATATGAAACCCCATATTCAAGTTCATAGGTATCAAAAACCTAAAAATATTAATTATGGGTGTGCATTTTCTTTCTTGCAATATAATTGTTTAAGTTTTTAGTTATAAAAAACAAAAGTTAGATGTTTTAGGGTTTGTGGAAGATCTTCAACACTTTGTTTTTGTTTGTAATGTTTACACACACGTGCACGCACGCACACACGCATGCATGCGTGCATGCGCGCATGCACACACACACACACACACACACACACACACACACACACACACACACACACACACACACACACACACACATGCGCGCACACATATGCATATGCACACACGCGCACACGTACACACACACACACACACAAGGTAGCTAAGTGGGTTAGCTCAATTGGTCCAGATAAATTGTTTCAAGGTAGAATTCACCATTAGGAGTCAAGTTCTAGTCTACCGAGGTTTGAGTTGGTTGAATCCCACTAAGTTATAAACTATTATTGTGGTTAGAAATTGAGATCCATTCATTCAGATATTCTAGGGAAGAGGGGGGATCCCACAAAGTTTGTGGGATCCCCTCTCTTCCCTAATATAACTTAGAATAAATTATTTATAAGGAGATAGTAGTTAGCTCAACTTGTTGTCACCCATATTGTTGGGAATTTTGTAATAGGTGCTTGATCCAAATATCCCTAGGTTAGGAAAACTAGTCTATATCGATATGTTTACTATGGATGTCATCAATGAATGTGGGGAAGCATCCCTTGGGAAATATATATGAGCAATCCCCAAGGGTTAGCTGAATCTATTGAACCATCTATGCAAGGTGTGTTTCCAATGAGGAGGTTATAGGTCACATGTTCAAATCTGGTTAAGTCCCTCAGATTTACTAGTCGCTATTGTGGTTGGTGTTTAACGATCCCTTCATTTGATTATTCTGAAGAAGATGGGGATCCACACAGTTTACTTTGGAATGTGTGTGTGTGGGGGGGGGAGG
>LPNX011203324.1:533608-546130 GCA_001517045.1 Pseudotsuga menziesii
CTTCCTACCCTTAACTTGCATCCCTTACAACCTATATACCTCAATTTTGAATATACCGACATAGATCCATCTTAAACCCAGATCTATCAAGCACTAGGAGGAATCCAATTTCTTGAGAAGTAAATAGTTTCTATCTTAATTTTTTACATATCCAAAAAAAATTACACCTCATGAACAGACATGATGATTAAATTAGTATAATATATATGTAATTTTAATTAAAACATTTGTAAATTTTTTGAAGTCGACATGTTTTCATTTTTTGTATTTGTTATTTTAATATTATTTTATTATTATTAAAATATGTCACTTTACATAATTTTACACAACAACATCTCCCCATACTAGCACCTTGTCACTCTTAGTACAATAAGAGAACAACATTACAAACCAAATATTTATAAATTGCACATATAAAATGTCCATCAATTTTGAATATGCTTTAAAAATACTACTAATATAATATATATTTATTCTTAAAATGGAAATCACTTTTATAAAAAATCATCCATATTTATTATATTATTTATATTCCCTTTAATTGTTATAAAGCATATATATATATATTATATTCCCTTTAATTGTTATAAAGCATATATATATATGCTTTATAACAATTAAAGGGAATATAAATAATATAATATATTTATTGTAAAAGTATATTGGAATCTAATATTGTAAAGTGAATTTTAAAGCAACTTTGGATTCTTATTCAAAGATACTAACACTTTTTCACTTTAGAAACGCAAACCCTTGGAATCACCCATTGACCCAAACAAGTATGAGCGTACAACCAAATTAAGAGTGATATTGAATAAAAATAATGCATACAATTCATTAAAAAAAATTGATACCAACATAATGGAGGGTTGAAGAGGTCTAATTAAGAGAGGATTGAGTGTATGATTTTTTCAAATAAATTAAATGGAAGAAAGCTAAAGGTAAACTTGTGATCAATATTCAATAAGTGGTTCACACAAAAAGCAGGCATGCCATAAAGTGAGTTTTGAATCCAAGTAGGGGAGGAGAACAACTTTCTTTTCAACCACTAAAGCTACATTCATTTCACGGATTTTGATTTATAAGTACGAGCCTCTTATTTAAATTGAGTGGTTGTTTTTTAAATATTATATATATATATATATATATATATATATTAACAAGAACAGGTAAGTGGTGATTGTATTAAAAAAGTAGAAGAAATTTACAATAGCATATATATGGATTGAATCCATAGGACTTCAAAAACCATACTATCTTGCTCTTCCCTTACAAAATGAATCTTATCTTGAAATAGTTTGCATCTGAGATGGCTATAAATTCTTACAAATTTCTCGAGAATGAGAATACAAAAATTGAACATATCAGAAAAAAGCTTGCAGCTATCCTAAAATCTTTTAATGACAGTGAAAATGGATTCTTCAATGGCTGAAAGACAAAACTGCTCCTAAATCAAGGGACCCAACAGCGTTTGGGAATGTTCCCATTTCAAATCATGAAACCATAGTAAAGCTGCGCTCCTTTGTTTTCCATTTGATCTGCAGATTGGTTGTTCGATCGAAGGATATGAAGAAAGTTGACAACATTAAAGTCACTAATAAGACTATTGAAAATATGATGCATCTTGTTGGAAGGGCTTTTATAATTTCTGAATAGCTTCCTTACCTCTCTAATGACTAGTAGCGAGTCGCCAAACACTACTAGATCTTTGATTCCAAGAGTGATAGCAATTTCCAGCCCTTTCAATAAAGTTAACCACTCCACATAGTTGTTGGTGTTCCTCTCTAGGCCCTAAGCAAAATATTTTTGTTTGTTCCCCCCCGGATAAAAAATTACCCCTCCCACACCTGACCATCCCGAATTTCCTTTGGATGCCCCATCAAAGAACAAAGTATGCCACTACAACTTTGTCCACCAATTGCTGAAAATTTCGGGGTTCTTTCGGATCTGCCATCTTAAAGGGGTGGGTTTTTTAGCATCTTCTGGAGTAGGCTTGAGAGGGAAAATAAGATCTCTAATCCAGATTTTTTCAGTGGAGTTTAACGTCTCAAGATGTAAGTGCCGCAGTCCATTGGACAGAAGAGCTTCTATCCATAATGCTTTGGCAAAGTAGGAGACTCTGACAGGAGAAGGATTCAAGTTTTCAAATAAACCTTTGTTTCTGGCTATCCATATCTTCCAGCATACATATTTGGGGAGCACAACCCACGCTCTCGAGAAATCTTGTTTTTTAAATAAAGTACCTTGGTAATAGTCTTTCCAACGGGTGAAGAAATATTTCCAATTTGTGGGGAGAGTGATATTAAAATGAAGCTCTTTAAGAGCTGAGCACCATACCTCATTAGCGAAGGGGAAATCCAAAAAGAGATGATTTTGCGTTTCTTCTACTTTTTTGCACAGAATGCAACGAGACAGTCTTTCAATTCCCCTCTTTTTTAAATTCCTGGCTGTTAGGATTTTGTGATGAACTAAGAGCCAACAAAAAAAGTTTATTTTAGGGAGGCCATCAATGCTCCATACATTTTTCCAGAGGACTTCTTTTCTACTATTATATTGAATTGTGTTGTATCTAGCCTTCACTGTGTATATTCCAGATTTTCCCCAGCTTCTGGAATCTGTTAAATTGATGTGGATCAACAGCAAACCTTGGAGGAGCGTTTGCAAGAGAGTGTAGTCCAGCCTCAATCGTTCTGGCATTTCCAGGGTTCTCCACCCAACCCATCTTCCACTACTATGCCAACATGAAATTTCACTAATCGTGGAGATAGTTTGACCATCCATCCATCTCTTGAGGTCCACAAACTTGTCACACTGATGTGTAGTGCCCTCGCTATCCTCCCAAATTTGTATTTTCCTTCCATTTCCAGTTGACCATTGCAGATCGTATTGGATGATAAATGCTGCATTTTGGCATAACTTCCAAATCGAAGAATTGTTTTTGATAATTGGAATGACAGTCAAGCATCTGTCTCTATTTCCTTTTAGATATTTCTTCCTTAATGCATCCTTCCACTAGGCTCTGTTTCCTGAGATCATTTGCTAGATTATTTTTGCACCTAGCGCAAGGTTCATAGCAGCCAAATCTTTGACTCTTGCTCCTCCACTGCCTTTTTCCTGCATACCATGTCCCATTTGATAATATGAAGTTTCTTAGTGCCATTTTGTTTTCCTCCTTTCCAAAGGAAGCGTCTAATCTCTTTTCCAATCTCCTGAATAATCGAATTGGGGGCTAGTGAAATGGAGCAAGTGAAGATTGGGAATGCTTCCAGAACAACATTGATGAGAGTCAATTTCCCTGCTGGGTTGAGCCAGATAGCTCCCAAAGATTGAATTTTATTTTTAATTTTTTATGCCAGTTCTTTCTAATCGGCTTTTTTTCTTTTTTCCTTTGTGAATCGGGATTCCGAGATATCTAAAGGAGTTATAGTTTATGCTACCTTCATATCCTAGAGTTCTGGCTATCCTGGCCATGGTTCTCGCAGGACAATTCCAACCATAAATTTTGGTTTTAACAGCATTAACTTTCCCATATGATGCTTTGAGAAAGGTGGAGATGACTTCTCTGAATCAATCAGCAATTATGACAGAGGCTCCTCCTAAAAGTATTGTGTCATCTGCATACTGAGCGTGATTAGCATTTTTGACTCGTCTGGCAATTTTTAGACCTTTGAGTTCTCCATTGTTTTGCAGGGCCTATATCTTCTTGCTTAAAGACTCAGCTACAATGAGATATAAAAGAGGGGAAAGTGGGCAGCCTTGACGGAGTACTTATGAGGCTTGGAAGAAGCCAGCATGTCTGCCATTAACAAGGGGCACGATCCATAGGCTGCTTATGCAGGCTTTGATCCATGTGCAATTTTTTTTGGAAAATCCCATTTTGAACATGATCTCAAATAAAAAAAGTGATTGACCCTGTCGAATGTGTTTTCCATGTCCAACTTGATGGCCATACCTTGTTGTTTCCGTTCCATGCTTGAATGGATAGCCTCTTGGATAATGATTATATTATCAATGATCTGCCTGCCAGTAATGAAACTTCCCTGAGTTTCTGAAATAATATTTTCCATGATATTTTTCATTCTTGTAGCAAGGATTTTGGTAAGAATTTTGTAAGAGGTGTTACATAAGGAGATGGGACGGAACCTTTCAATCGAAATAGGATTTTTTTCTTTTGGGATCAAAGCCAAGAAGGTGGAATTTGTGGCTCCTCTGATTCTATCTTTTTTCCTGGTCCAGTTTAGCATTTTCTTTAGATCTTCTTTGATGATGTCCCAAGCAGCTTGATAGAAGTTGATCGTAAACCCGTCAGGTCCTGGGGACTTGTCAGGATGGAGGGTCTAGATTGCTTCTATAATCTCATTTTCAGAGATTGGATTTTCAAGCTCCTTGTTCTCTTCTTTAGAAATGTTGGAGTGAATTCCTGATAGCAGATCTATTTGAGAGAAAGGATCCGTCTCGCCACTATCAAAATATTGCTACTTGAAGTGATGCAAAGCTAACTTCTTGATATTGTCTTTCCCGGAGATAATTTGGTTACTGTTGTTTTTCAATTCGTTGATGACGTTGAAGCTTATTCTGATTTTGGTTTGTTTATGGAAGTAGTTTGTGTTTTTATCTCCCCCCTTTAACCATAATTGGCGAGATTTTATTCTCAGAAACTCTTCTTCATGTCTGGATGCTTTTAGAATTTCACAATTTAGGGCCTTTTCTTGAGCTAAGATTTCAGGAGTAATATCTTCTACATCCAGTTTAGAGTGGAGGGTATCCAATCTTGTTTGAAGGATTTTTTTTACAATTGCAAGTTCTAAGTAGGAGGTCACTGCCCAGTTTTTTAGGGAAGAGCGGACAACCCTGAGCTTAGAATCCCAGATGAAGCTGGGGGAACCAAAGAAAGAAGAGTTACAGGTTGAGTGAATAAGATCTAGATTTTTTTGTAGGAGAGGAGAAGGAGAGGAAGATGGGATTATAGTCAGAGGTAGCTAAAGAAATAATGTGAGTAGAAGGAAGAAAATATTTTTGGAGGAAGGTTGTACTTACCATAAAATGATCTAGTCTTGCAGCAATGTGGCCTGGTCCAACTTGCTTGTTGTTCCAGGTGAATTTCCCATTTTTGGGCATAGGATCCAGAAGATCTAGATCTGGCATCAGATCTTCTAGTTTTTCACCAAAAGAGTCTCTAATGATCGAACCTCCTCTTTTTTCCAAGATTGATTTTGTTGTATTGAAATCTCTAGCTATGATAATGTCTTTCCCATGCAGATCCGCATTTAAAGAGAGTAAAGATTCCCAGAAATCCATTTTTCTCTATAATGGGTAGGCCCATATACATTGCAAATGTAAATCAATTTCAAATTTCTTTTTTTTGCACTTCAACTAATAGCCAATGTGTATTTTATTTTGCTGATTTGATATTGAATTTATCTGCTCTGCAGAAAGTTGCTATTCCACCTGAAGCGCCTCTAGAACTAATGGCCTTCCCAACACTGAATTTCTAGAAGAGAGATGACCTTCTCACAACCTCGTCTTCTAGCATCTTAGTCTCCTGGACAAGCAGAATGTCCGGTTTCTCTGTATTTATGATGTTTTTCAAAGCTTCTACCTTGATTGATCCTCCCAAGCCTCTACAGTTCCAAGAGACTAGTTTCATTATTTCTTGGATGTATGAGATCCTACTCGGGATCTGAAGTCTTTGGCTCCAGAAGATTTGACATTCTAAAGCAATCCAGTATCTTCTATGCTGAGTTTCCTTCCTAGTTCTAGTTTTCTTTCTGCCTCTTGCTCTCGCTGTTGCCTTTGATATTCTCTTCCTCTTGTGGCTTGGGATGGCCCTAGCCCTGTTGTTTCCTGGGTTTCTTGAGATAATGAATGGCCTGGGGATGCATGCTTTGGGTTGATCCTGTCGTGCCTAACCATTTCTACCCATGTTCCTCCAGGGGAAGGGGATCTTTCATATGTTTTCCCAATGTTCTCTTCATCTAATGCCACCATATATGCCCAAGTTCCTCTAGGGGAGGCCGACCTATTAGGAACCTTCTCTGAGACCTCTTCTACCACTATTGGGGAGAGTGTTGCAGGGGACTATGTCCTGCTGCCTTCTATTCTGTCTTCCTTGTTTTGAGTTTATAGACTTGGGATTTCCCCTTCTTCAGTTTGGAGAGCATCATATTGATTGCTGATGAAGGTTCCTTTTGTTTTTGTGGGTTGCTCCTGAGTTTTTTCCTGCCCTTTTTCGGGGTTACTAGTAGAGGTAGGTTTTTTTTTTCCTCTCTTTGCTTGTTGCCATCCTTCTTCCGGATTTTTTTCAGCTTCTTCCTGTGTAGACTTAGGGCAGTTCTTTATGAAGTGTCAGTATTCATGACATTTACTGCATTTGAATGACAGTTGTTCATAGTCTACCTTCTGATAGAATTCCTATCCGTCCATGAATAGATTAACTCCTTATGGTAGTCCTTTCTCTAGGTCTACCTCTACGCAGATCCTAGCATAGGCGAATAGAGGGCCTTTTGGTTCGGCTTTGTCTATGTATATTCCTAAAGAATTACCGATCGACTGCAGTGCTTCATCATTCCAGCAATGGAGAGGTAAATGAGGTAACTGAACCCAGATCGACACTGCTGAAGGGACATCCTTTTCTGGATCAAAGGATAGGGTCCATCGGTTGAGATATAGACCTCGAGGTCCCATGAAATAAGAGCCACTTCGGAAAATACGATCTTTATCTTCTTTATTTTCGAACAGAAAGGTGTAAAATCATTTTCCGCAGAAACATTGTTGCGAACCCCCGGTGATGAGAGGCATCTAGTTTTTGGAGATCCATATCTCCATGGATTTCGGCGAAGACCAGATCCCTGAGAACTGCCCAATTAGACCTCGCTCGCTCAGAGCTAGAGATTTCATTCGTGAAGCTGCCGACATGATTTGAACTTTGGGCACTGCTACTCACTTCACAAAGTTAGAAACTGGAGTTAGCGCTGCAGGAAGAATCAGAGTGGAGGAAACCAAGGCCTGGAAAGAAAGATCCCGGTTACTATGAGGTTCTTCCGGAGGAGGATCCGGTGGTTGAGAAGCCATGAAACCAGCTTAACCTCAAAATCAACAGCTACAAAGGAGCACGAGGTGAGGAGGGACTTCAATCCAAGAGCTGCAGAGTAGAGGGGCTGCTTGCAGGGATTTTCCTATCCCAACCCTCGTGATCACGGCCTCAACTCTCACAGATCTGGAAACCTGCACATCTGTTTTTTTAATATTATATTATGCCACATGTTACCTCAACATAGTAACAACCATTATAGATCTCCCTCGTATTGCAATGTAAAATGCATCTTGCATTCTTCGGTGTAATAAAACCAAACTCCATAGCTTGTTAACTAGCAAGAATCAAAGAAAATCCAAAAAATTCATCTCAATTACAAAAGCAACATGATAAATTATACAATTCATTAACATTTATAATTTTGATAAAACAAATAAGTCTTAATATATAGTAAATATCATCTTTATTATCAATAAATAATGATTAAAAATAATAATATTTCCATCTAAACTTTGATCTATGTCACTATAAACAAATTTTTTTATTTATTATGATATCTATATTTATCATATAGTTACATAAATTATATCAATTTTTTTCCTTAACTACACTAAATGCATTTTTTTTTAATGATAACTTACTTAACATTTTCCTTTATTTCATAAATGATATATAAAATAAATCTATGATAAATAAGTTTTAAGTATATCATCTCAACAAAATTAAAAATTCAAACACCATATTAAGAAAAACTAAAATATATATCCCATCTTAA
This sequence comes from Pseudotsuga menziesii, assembly GCA_001517045.1. Classification (NCBI taxonomy): domain Eukaryota; kingdom Viridiplantae; phylum Streptophyta; class Pinopsida; order Pinales; family Pinaceae; genus Pseudotsuga; species Pseudotsuga menziesii. The sequence continues at coordinate 541,417 of LPNX011203324.1, forward strand.
ACATAACAACTTAAAATAATCCTCACAATTATTTATTATTCTATTAAACATTAATAATAACTTCAATTTTTTTGTAATGTAGAGAGTACTTAATAATATGAAAGTACTTAGATTTCGAGGCTTATCTTGGCATGTTAGAAATTGATCCATCATTTTTCCTTGTTGTTGGAGAGGGTGCCTTCTAGGCATGCGTGGCTCTCTCTCGGGCTAAAGATGCTTCCTCCATGGAAGCTAAGCATAAATTCATCCAACATAAAAGGTCATAATCAAATTGGACATATAACAGTGTTTTGTTTGTGGACCCTCGAGGGGCGGTTTGGAATTTTTTGTGTTTCTTTAATTAGTTAGGCAAGTATGAATGATACCTATGATTTTCATAGACATTAATTTTATAGAGGACTATCTTCTAAAAAGGCTATCAAGTAGTAAAGGGCATCATTACTTATGTTTAAATATGTACATGGTTTGTTTTGAATTTTAGTTTATGGGATAGGATTGTGATAAAATCAAATGTTTTTTATAAATTCAAATTTAATAATTGAATTGTGAGAATATGTCTTCTAATCATAGGGCTTGTTTGAAAAAAATATGTAAACATTTTTATAAGTTTAAATAGGTACATAGTTTGTTTTGAATTTTAGTTTATAGGATAAGAATGTGATAAAACAAAGGGTTCTTACGGATTTAATAGTTTAATGGTGAGAATATGTCTTTGTTTGTTTGAAAAATACTATGTAAACAATTTTATTAGTAAAAGTTAAAGTAAAAAAAAACAATTTAATGGTCATAATTATTATTAAATCATTTTTAATAGATAAATTCAAAATATGATGTAATATGAAGAGTGGAGAATAACTTAAAGAATTCAAGCCTTTTAGAATAGGTGATATTGATATGGATTTGATCTTATCAAATGAGTTATCTCTTTATTTATAAGTTATTCTAAGTTAACAACCTTAAGGGTTAGCTTAAGTGATCATGAGCCAGACATGAGATCTCGCTTCCTCATAGTCTGGGAGATTGATCCCCTAGCGGTTAGGCTCCGTAATCAAGGCCAATGGTTTACCTTGTTTACCATTCATGAATCATGAGGAAGTGCTTGGAAGGTTTTTTGAAATGTTGTTCCTTAGAAAAAAAAGTGTTCTAACTTACCACTCTTTAGAAAGAGTTGAAGAGACAACATAAAATTGATAACTCAAACCAAGAATAAGAAATAGTCTCACTTATTTGATTCAAAATGAAGAACAATTCATATTATTAAAATATTCACTACCCTCAAACCAATTGGTCGAGTAATTGGAATTGGTTTATCATGAATTGGAATTAGTTATTGTGACTCAAGTAAAATAAAATCAATTGGTTGAGTAGAAAAAAATCAAAAAGAAAACACAGAAAATAAGAAAGCAACTGGTTAATGTTCATGATCCTCTTTTTGAAGCATAAAGTATATCTCAACAAATTATCAAATAGTTGAATCAAAACATGAAATTGGTTGATCATGAACTGGAATTAGTTATTGTGACTCAAATAAAACGTTAAACGATGAAAATTAAACCTCAGTGTTCCTCTTGTAATATCAGCTATGCATATACTAATAGTTGTACAAAAATATTACATGCTTTCTGGGCTCACTGAGATTCTACCTATGATAGAAAACATTTTTTCAAAGTTGTTCATATAATCTAGGGAACTAATTGTTATAGGAGTTCTAGTTATGATTAGACAGAAATAATAGTTGTTACATCAAAGCCAAAAAAAATGATCCAACATTTTGTGCCATAGTCTAAATGAGGTAAATACTATTCATAATAATTAACATAAAAGAGAACTTAAAAATAGAGCTAGGAACAAACAAAGAGGTACCTAGTCCTTGGCCTCAAACATTGAGTCCACATAAATAAGAGGAGGCTTGATATCATTAGAAACTTTTGTGCCTAGTGTCTAATTCTCTTGATTCTAAGCTTGTCTAGTAGCCTCCATATCCTACAAGAGCTTGACCAATGCCTCATATTTCTTGTCCTTGCAGTCCAATTTATTATATTTGGCCTTATGTTGCATATCCATTAAAGCTTTCCTTTGAATTCCCTACTCTTCTATCACTCGAGCAATGGTTAATTTATCATGCCAGTGAATATCAATATGCCTGAAGTATTTGTATATATAATTCATGGGAAGCCGATATTTGGGATCCATTCCATCAAATCAACATCAGTCACCCTCTAAAGATGTGGTGGCTCAGTTTTCCCTAACCTTTTGCTCAATATTTTTAACCTTTGCCTTAATCTCCAAAGTGAACATCTTGTGGTAACACATTGTAGCCTCTTTGACTTCATTTTCTACTGTGGTTGGCCTAATGGAGGGAATGCCTATGCTAGGATTATCACAGGATCGAGGCTTCCCATGCCTAGTTGGCATAGATTGTTCTTCCCCTCCGTCATCATCATATCCTTTTGTTATCCATCCATACTTGAGGGTTGGTTGTGTTCCTTCCCCACATAAAGAGTAGAGAACTAAGAAGAATTGTAAATCTCTCCCTTAGCTCTAACAAAGCTAATCTCACACCAATCACTACAAACCTTATACTAACTAGAAAGGGCTTTGCTTCCTTTAGCTAGATGTCCCACTTCACTCCCGTAATCATTGTAAACCTCCATCATTGTAATAAAATTACTTGACTTACCTCTCTCATGCTCACTGACCCGACCACATAAGAGAGAATTTTTCGAAGGCTCTATCACAATGAACCTTAACCCTAACAATTGGAGGACACAATCACAATCCAAGCAAGCAAATGATTTATAACCATAGTCCATAGTGAAAACATGCCTTTCCTACAAATCTTCCAGATGGCCTCACTTAGAATTCATGTTTCAAACAACCCATTTGAAGCATACAATCACCTGCCAACACCAAGCTATGATAACCGCAAGTATGGATGTTATGTAAAATGATCAATGGATGGGGGGGAATGAGGTCATTTTGTGTATCCCCCTATTCTCTTCACAAGCACTACCCTAATGCACCACCCTTTCCACCCTTTCCATATATGTGTTGAAGGAAAATATGTCCTGGCTACCCTTAACTTCCATCCCATACACCCTATACAAGTTGAAAAAACCAAACCTCAATTTTGAATCTACCAGCATAGATCCATCTTAAACCCGGATATATGAAGCACCGAGAGGAATCCAATTTCTTGAGATGTAAATATTTATTTTCTTAATTTTTTACATATCCAAAAAAAATTACACCTTATGAATATACATGATGATTAAATTAGCATAATATATATGCAATTTTAATTAAAACATATGTAAATTTTTTAAGCCAATATGTTTTCATTTTTTATTTTTCTTATTTTAAAAATATTTTATTCTTATTAAAATATGTCACTTTACATAAATTTACATGACAACATCTCCCCATACTAGGTTCTAGAGCACCTCGTCAGTCTCAGTGCAATAAGAGAACAACATTACAAACCAAACCTCTAAAACAAATATTTATAAATTGCATATATTTATGCTTTAAAAATATTACTAATATAATATTTATTTATTTTTAAAATAGAAATCACTTTTTATAAAAAAAGCATCAATATATATATATATATATATATAGCTGAGAGCTTCATAACTATTAAAAGGAATATAGACAATATACTAGCATTTGCACCGAGAGGTGCAAAGGAACGTCGAGAGGGTAAAAATATTGAGTCTTTCCACAACTGAACCTTTCTAACTTACCTTGGGAGACTGGAAATTACACTTTAATAATACTTTTATGTGTACTACTAACTCGACTTACAACTGAGGTTTTACCTCAAGACATTAATGACTAAATACATTAATGATAAATTTCTTTAATGACCCTTGTTTGTTTAGATTTATTGACTTTCATAACAAATTTTAACTTGTTTTCCAACCTGTATTTCTTCATTGTGATTCCCGCTTTCTGAAATCGGGAAGCGAAAATCCATTTTTTGGAGGTTTGTTAAAGTTTGTTTTCCGCTTTGCGATTTCCCATGTTTGGATCCCGGAAGTCCTATAATTTTCAATAAGGAAATGTTCCTTTCTATATTTTTTATTTTCGATATCCGGGTTGCGGCTTAGAAAAAAAAGTATTCTAACTTACCACTCTTTAGAAAGAGTTGAAGAGACAACATAAAATTGATAACTCAAACCAAGAATAAGAAATAGTCTCACTTATTTCATTCAAAATGAAGAACAATTCATATTATTAAAATATCCACTACCCTCAAATCAATTGGTCGAGTAGAAAAAAAATGAAAAAAGCATAAAATCAGCAAGTTTGTTAATGTTCACGATCCTCTTTTCGAAGCATAAAGTATATCTCAACAAATTATCAAATAGTTGAATCAAAACATGAAATTGGTTGATCATGAATTAGAATTAGTTATTGTGACTCAAGTAAAATAAAATCAATTGGTTGAGTAGAAAAAAATCGAAAAGAAAACGCAGAAATAAGCAAGCAACTGGTTAATGTTCGTCATCCTCTTTTTAAAGCATAAAGTATTGTGGAAATTAAGGCCAGCAATAGATTAATTTTACTCACAACAATTATCAATTGATCATGCAAAGTTGCTCACAAAAGAGACTGAATATGGAGCTGTAACACTAAATTGTATTAACTGAGTGTATAATAGCCAACCCTGTAATAACATAGGTTGCTGAATAAATAGAATACATCAAGA
>LPNX011203324.1:550579-589825 GCA_001517045.1 Pseudotsuga menziesii
TCCTTTAGCTCTCCCATGCTCTCCATGAATCAAATATGGCAAGTTTTACCTCTATGGATAGGCAAATAGCAACTTGCACAAGGCGGGACACATGAACTAGGCAAATAAGACAAAAATAATGGAATTAATGTCTAAGTGGGTAAACTATGGGTTGATTATTCTAACAAGTATATCTCAACAAATTATCAAATAGTTGAATCAAAACATGAAATTGGTTGATCATGAATTGGAATTAGTTATTGTGACTCAAATAAAATGTTGAACATTGAAAATCAAACCTCAGTGTTACTCTTGTAATATTAGCTATGCATATATTAATAGTTGTACAAAAAGATTACATGATTTTTGGGCTCACTGAGATTCTACCTATGATAGAAAAAAAATTTCAAAGTTGTTCATATAATCTATGGAACTAATTGTTATAGGAGTTCTAGTTATGATTAGACAGAAATAATAGTTGTTACGTCAAAGCAACAAAAAAAAAAATTGATCCAACATTTTGTGCCATAGTCTAAATCAGGGTAAATACTATTAATAATAATTAACATAAAAGAGAACATAAAAATAGAGCTAGGAACAAACAAAGAGGTACCTAGTCCTTGGCCTCAAACATTGAGTCCACATAAATAAGAGGAGGCTTGATATCATTAGAAAATTTTGTGCCTAGTGTCTGATTCTCTTGATTCTAAGCTTGTCTAGTAGCCTCCATATTCTACAAGAGCTTGACCAATGCCTCATATTTCTTGTCCATGTAGTCCAATTTATTATTTTTGGCCTTATGTTGCATATCCATTAAAGCTTTCCTTTGAATTCCCTACTCTTCTATTACTTGAGCAATGGTTAATTTATCATGCCAGTGAATATCAATATGCCTGAAGTATTTGTATATATAATTCATGGGAAGCCGATATTTGGGATCCATTCCATCAATTCAACATCAGTAGCCTCTAAAGATGTGGTGGCTCAGTTATCCCTAACCTTTTGCTCAATGTTTTTAACCTTTTCCTTAATCTCTAAAGTGAACGTCTTGTGGTAACACATTGTAGCCTCTTCGACTTCATTTTCTACTGTGGTTGGCCTAATGGAGGGAATGCCTATGCTAGGATTATCACAAGATCGAGGCTTCCCATGCCTAGTTGGCATAGATTGTTCTTCCCCTCGGTCATCATCATATCCTTTTGTTATCCATCCATACTTGAGGGTTGGTTGTGTTCCTTCCCCACATAAAGAGTAGAGAACTAAGAAGAATTGTAAATCTCTCCCTCAGCTCTAACAAAACTAATCTTGCACCAATCACTACAAACCTTATACTAACTGGAAAGGGGTTTTCTTCCTTTAGCTAGTTGTCCCACTTCACTCCCCTAATCATTGTAAACCTCCATCATTGTAATAAAATTACTTGACTTACCTCTCTCATGCTCACTGACCCGACCACATAAGAGAGAGTTTTTCGAAGGCTCTATCACAATGAAGCTTAAGCCTAACAATTGGAGGACACAATCACAATCCAAGCAAGAAAACGATTTCTAACCATAGTCCATGAAAGTGAAAACATGCCTTTCCTACAAATCCTTTAGATGGCCTCACTTAGAATTCATGTTTCAAACAACCCATTTGAAGCATACAATCACCTACCAACACCAAGCTATGATAACCACAAGTATGGATGTTATGTTAAATTATCAATGGATGAGGGGAAATGAGGTTATTTTGTGTGTCCCCCTATTCTCTTCACAAGCACTACCCTAATGCACCACCCTTGCCACCCTTTCCATATATGTGTTGAAGGAAAATATGTCCTGCCTACCCTTAACTTGCATCCCATACACCCTATACAAGTTGAAAAAACCAAACCTCAATTTTGAATCTACCAGCATAAATCCATCTTAAACCCGGATATATGAAGCATTGAGAGGAATCCAATTTCTTGAGATGTAAATATTTTTTATCTTAATATTTTACATATCCAAAAAAAATTACACCTTCTGAATATACATGATAATTAAATTATCATAATATATATGCAATTTTAATTAAAACATATGTAATTTTTTTAAGCCAATATGTTTTCATTTTTTATTTTTCTTATTTTAAAAATATTTTATTCTTATTAAAATATGTCACTTTACATAACTTTACATGACAACATCTCCCCATACTAGGTTCTAGAGCACCTCGTCAGTCTCAATGCAATAAGAGAACAACATTACAAACCAAACCTCTAAAACAAATATTTATAAATTGCATATATTTATGCTTTAAAAATATTTCTAATATAATATTTATTTATTTTTAAAATAGAAATCACTTTTTATTAAAAAGCATCATATATATATATAGCTGAGAGCTTCATAACTATTAAAAGGAATATAGATAATATACTAGCATTTGCACCGAGAGGTGCAAAGGAACGCCGATAAGGTAAAAATATTGAGTCTTTCCACAACTGAACCTTTCTAACTTACCTTGGGAGACTGGAAATTACATTTTAATAATACTTTTATGTGTACTACTAACTCGACTTACAACTGAGGTTTTACCTCAAGACATTCATGGCTAAATGCATTAATGATAAATTTCCTTAATGACCCTTGTTTGTTTGGATTTATTGACTTTCAGAATAAATTTTAACTTGTTTTTCAACCTGTATTTCTTGATTGCGATTCCCGCTTTCTGAAATCGGGAAGCGAAAATCCATTTTTTGGAGGTTTGTTGAAGTTTGTTTTCCGCTTTGCGATTTCCTATGTTCGGATCTCGAAAGTCCTATGATTTTCAATAAGGAAATTTTCCTTTCTTAATTTTCGATTTTCGATATCCGAGTTGCGGAAAGCGAAAATATAGTTATTTTTCAAAGGGTTTTATGATATTCGTGATTTTCGATTTCCTTTTTTTGGATCACAGAAGTCGGCAATATTGTTTTTTCGGATCTCGGAAATCTAAAAACTCACAAGTTTGTTGGTTGAATATTTACTTCCCTATTTCCGACTCCCAAAGTTGGGAACATGGAAATCACAATTATTTGGACCTTAGCACTATCCCATTATATTTTGTCTCTTCGATCGTAGCCATCAATATATCCTATATCTACGCTCTACATAATTTTTGCCATTTAATTTTGGGTTTTAATCTATTTGAAGTTATGACTGTTTTTACCATTTTGCTCATGCTTTCTTACTATTTTTTAAATATGTTTGAATTAATGGTTATTTTTACCATTTTGCTCATGCTTTCTTGCTGTGTTAGAAGATTTTACTGCAGATTTTTCCTTGCTCCAGCTCACAAATTCACAGTTTTCTAAGCTTTTTCACTAGTAAGTAATTACCACTCAACTGTTTTTTCTGTTAGTTTGAACTCATGTCATTATTTTAAACATGGTTTCCAAAATCCAATCAAAGATAATGTCCACCACCTCCAGGAACACCAGGTCGAAAATAACTTTTGAGGAGCAAAAGAACAAAGACCCTAACGCTGATGTGTTCAATGGTACCAATGGACGTGTGTTTGATACCTTGTACCTGGACTGGTCCAGGATTTATGCCATTTTTGACAATGACGATTTATCCTCTGTCACCCATGATCATCTGGATTATGAATGAATTTAGAGTTCTCAGCTCCACTGCATTGTTGTTAGACCCCCTTTCATGCCCTATATAGACCCTGTTAAGTGCGCGGTGGACTATGCGAACCCTAACAAACTCTCTTTCAACAACAATACCCATACTCCTATTGCATTGTTCCATTCTGACGTATTTGCTAGGGCTTATGTGCTTGGACCTCCTAGACAACTTTTGACATCAAAATTTCATGACGAGCCCATTACCCGGTTCAACTACGAAGAGGTGGTCAAGTCTTGGATGAACAACACATAACTGTTTAGGGAATAGTTGATAACCTCCACTAATTCCTATCGTATTTCCTGGTTTAGGGAACCATTCTCATTACTAGCAGCTATGTTTTGTTGCTTGTATGGATCAACAAATTGCTCCTTGTTCAAAGCTAAGTGGGTTCCTGTGGATCATCACATTTTTCTTACAGATGATTCTTTCTATTGGGCACAGGTTTTATCTTTCAATTTGAAAGATGAAATTTATAAGTATCTGAAAACCTCGACCAACTGAAAGCCAACATTTTACATATTAGGGTTTGTGATGGATTCTTTCTATGCAACTTCTCCTTTCCCCGATTTAAATTGGAACTGGAACAATAATTGTGCCTCAGTGCCGCATATGTTTTTCTAATACGTGGGAGGACAATTTTGTTCCTTGATTTTATGAGATCTATGATGTATTCCTTGGCTCGATGTACCATAAAATTTTCAAGGCTGACGCTCCAACTTTTTCTCAGAGAGCCAGGGAATTAATTTCAGTACATGGTGATTGGTATGTCGGAGAATATTTATCCTATATGAGGATTTGGGGAAGCAATACATTGCATCTGCTACCGATAATTGTCCCTGATCGTATGGTACTACATGAATTTTCCTTTCATATGATTATCGATGGGTTTTTTCCCAAGCTGACAAAGCACAAGAAAAATGCGTGGCCCGAATTTCCCTTGAATATGGACTCCCTTGTACTTCAGAATTCTACCCATGCAGCTGTGATGGGAAAAGAAATTTCTATCATGAATTTGGGAGAGGCACCTAAGAGGATGCATGACCCAAAATCTTATCTTTCCAACCTCTTTGCACATGAGCGTGCTAAGTATCATTATGTTCATGAAGATGATCTTGATGATTCTATGTTGAGAGCAACCGTGTATTTTTGAGAGGAAATGAGCAATATCAAGGATTCAAATGTTAAGTCTTGTCTCTACAAATACCAAAAGGACATCAAGGATCATACTCTTCATTACAGGGAAACTAAACTGAAGATACAACAGGACCTTCAAAAGCAGAACATGGAGAAAGAAGCAAAAGAGCAAGCATCAAGCTCTACTGCTGCTCTTGCTACTGAGTGTAAGGACAAAGGTAAGGGTATCCTTGATGGTCCTTCTAGTCTTCAGCATGCCTCAATGGAAGACACTTTGCAAAATGGAGCATATTTTAAGAAGAATATTAAGAAAATCAGTTCTCAATTGCAAACTCACACAGAAATGGTTGCGTCGCAGTCTAAGAAGAAAACGAATCAATTGATTTCTGAGTAGGTCCAATCACAACAGGAGCCCAGGGAAGAACAGACGGTGCCCCTGCTACAAATTTATCAAAAATAACAGGTACTCATGCAAGTCCCTCACATACTATAGGTAAATCCTCTGCCTCCCTCTTATGTTGAAATTCATGGCACAGACAATGATCTTGAGGAAGAGACTGGTCCTTCCACTTGTCCAGATAGTATTTTGACTTCCTTGGTATCATCTATTCCCAATCCTGAGGACTCTGAATTTGTTTTAGGTGGATCATTTTCCCAGCAGTATTTTTCTAAAATTAATATTTCACCAGTTGAATCACCCATTCATACTTTTTCTCCTCCCCATTTTCCACCTCATCTTATCCCAACATCCCCACTTTCTCAGCTTCCTCGGATAAACATTCCCTGCATCTCTACAACTATTTATCCTAAATTTGATACACCTATACTCAATTCCTCTTCATCCCTCACATTTACTTGTTTTACTTCTCCTATGAACATCTCATCCCTCAATACAGAAATCCCTCTTTCCCAAACATAAACCAATTCCCTAGTTACCACTCAACAGCAAACCATTTCACCCTCTGAAGGAATGACAGATTTTGGAGAAGATGTTGTGGTATCTATGGGAACATACTAATGGAGTACGAAAGATAAATATGTGATCAAGAGAGGAGCTAATAGAACAAGAAATGGCTCAACCAAACAAATGCCTCCCCTCAGTGAGGTTTTATGGAAATCAGATACCCTTGATATAAAGAAAGGAGCATTAGATACAACAGCTTCTATGGGAGTTTTTGTAGGGGATAATAACGACTCTGTTTCACAACTGAGTATGATCCTTACTGATAAGGAACACGAATTGCAAAAGACTAGATTGGACTTAGCAGCAACTGAGGAAAAACATGCATAAGAGGTTAAGCAGCTGAAACAAGAATATGAGAGCAAAATCAAGCAATGGCAGAAGAAGACAGAAGATCTCAAACATCACCTTGGGAAATCAGATGTTCTCAATCAACAGCAAGCATAAAATATTGTCATCCTTGAGCAATAGTTGAAGGATGGTCAGAGAGAATCAACAGCCTCTTCTTTTCAAATTTGGCACCAGAAGAGTTTAAGTAGGTACTCTACAAAGTGCATGAAGATTTTTTCCAAGCCATGGTCAATATATATACCTGTCTTGATGAGATGTAGGGTTTATATAATTCGTTTGGGAAACATTATGAAACTTTGGAAACCCACCGTGTGGCAAACAAGAGAAACATCTAGGGCTTTCGAACATGTGATAGATTGGCAAATTAATATCTTAGATAGGTCAGATGATATGCCAATTTTGGACAATCTGCAAGCCAAAATGACTGAGTTCATAATTGAGACATGGTAGAATATATGTGACTCAGTGCAAGCTATGATCAAAGAAGGACAAACGACTTGTGAACATAGGTGGTAACCTTCTAAATTTTTGCTTGGTTATTTGTACTTTCCTTTGTTAGATCCTATTTCTCATGTGCCTTTACCAAAAATCCAACTGGAACAGGTTGGATGACATTTCAATGCAGGTAAGGAGCAGATCCAACAGATAAATCAGCTGACCATGTAGGAGATCGAGAGATGGATTGAGAACCCTTACTCTTCAATGGCTTTGATACATGTGTACCTGAAAGAGTGGAAGAAAATAAAGAAGAAGCAAATCACCTCCCAAATGTGTAAAATAGAAATCCATTTGAGACATGGCCATTTTCAGGAGATTGATGAGCTGATGAACCTACATTCCAGGTGGCGTTTCGCCCTTGGAAAACATTGAAATTGCTTGATTTTGTAATCCCACGTCTTGGGAATTTCATTTTCTTGTAAAATTTGTAATATTATTTATAGGGAGAAATTTACCAAGTATAGTGGGGACTTATAGAGAGTAAGCTAAAGGTTTACATAGGAGAAAGCACTACCGAGAATATAACAGGAAAGTATGTGGTTTTATAACTTTGTAATTTTTTGCAGATTAATAAAATTACAGTCATTTCATATTTGTTTCATGGTTCTTCATTGAATGTTTTTAATGAATTCCAATCTGTTTCCTAATCTATTTGGATTTCTAATTATTGGTGGCTTACTATAAATGTGTCGATTCATGTGCTGATTTTTCTTTACTGAACTGACATGTGCAATGTGTATCAAGTGAATGTCTTCATTTGGTGTACATGATCATTTACATTGTTGATAATTGGTTATTGATCTCTAATATTGATTTGTTAATTAATATTGTCTCCTGGACTCATTGTGTATCTCTAATGCTTTGGACAGAGTTCTTGGCAATTTCATTTGTTAAGTTAGTCTGAAGTTAAGTTGAAAGAAGTGATATTCATTTGCATGTTTCCACATTAAATGGTTGTTCTCTTTCATATTTTACATCCTGCATAGTTCTATTTTGAATTTATTACTCATCATGTTTATGTGTCCTTAAATAGTTAGTTAGGAATCATTTTTTTTTTCCATTTTATCACCCTTATCCTCATAGCATATCTTATACATATGAAAACCATTGTGCTAGTGGAGGCCTTGTATCCATAGGATCTTACTATTTCAAACTACTTAAGGATAGAGTCTTGTCTGTGTGGGAACGATTCAAGTAGATTTTGTTTTCTAAGTATCATTTTGACCGCTTCTGCCTTCCACAGTCCACTTTTCGTAGTGCGGGAAGCGCAAATCCATTTTTTGCAAGCCATCAGGGAAATCCATTCTCGAGTCCCAATTTCTGCAGTGCAGATATGGGAATTGTCAGTTTGTGTTAATAAAATGGTTTTGTTTTCAGCTTTAGTTTTCCACAGTGCAGAACACAGAAATCAGAAGTTACAAGTTTGTAATAAAAGTATCTGTATTTCCGACTTTCGCTTTCCTTAGTGCGCAAAGCGGAAATTGAAAAAGTATTTGTGTCAAATATCGAAACTTTGATTTTTCTTTTCGCAATTTTTTTTCATCCGCTTTCTATTTTATGCAGTTTGGAATGTGGGATACAGATGCCTTGTATCCATAGTAATATTTCCTTCTGTTGACTTCCTTATATATTTTCCAGCAACCTACACATCGAGCTTGTCAACAAGTTGCTATTTTGGATGAACTGGTTGAGTGGTGCCGATACATGTTAGCTGAGATGGCTAAGTGGAGTCAAAGAAGCTTGCAATGACCCTGTTGGCGTGAAAGGATAAGTTGATTCGGCAAATAAGGAAGTACAAAAAAAATCGAAGGCAAAGTAACTTCCGATTTCTAGAGTCTGAGGTTGGAAAGTGGAATTCAGAAGTGCAGAAAAGGCTAAGGTCGAAATTTAAGTTTTCCAATTTTTGAGTTCCGCTCTAAAGGGAGAAAAGGTGGAATGCGAAGGAGAAATCATGGATAGAGTTTCCATCGTTTGATAGTTTTCCAACTTCCGAGTTCCGAAGGCAGAAGGCAGAACCGCAGTTGAATAACTCTGTCGATCGATATGTTTCTGACTTTCGACTTCCGACTTCCCAAGGCAGAAAGCAGAAGGTAGAGGGAGAAATGTGGAAGTGCGGAAGGTAGAAGGATTTTGTCAATGAAAATATTTGGGGCAATTTTGGCACATGATCACATCAATGAATTGGGTGAGTTTTTGCATCTGAACTTAGCGTCTAACCATTTTTATGGAGAGATTCCTCCAGGATTCGACATCTTAACCAACCTCATGACACTCTGTTTCAAAACCAACTTTAAATTGATAAATTTGTTTATGGAAAAGTGAAGAGGGAAAGAATTGAATTGGAAAAAGACAAATTTTAACAAAAGCCAGCTTGATTTAAACATGTCTCACGTTCTCGAGAGCTTGAGAGAGTAGAATGTGATTGGATCTGGTGCATCTGGAAAAGTATACAATGTCACTCTGTTGAATGGAAAGGAGGTGGCGGTGAAGAGGATTTTGAAGAAGAGAAATGAATTTGAAGCAGAGATTGAGACCATGGGATTTATTAAACATGTCAACATCTTAAATCTCCTATGTAGCATCTCCAGTGCAGAATCACATTTTAATTTATTGGTATTTGAATACATACAAAATGGAAGAAAAGATCAAATATCTCAAAATATAAAAGCATCATGAGTCTATTTTCTACATCTCGAACATCGCCCTCCTCTGCTAGTATCTTCAAAACCTTCTCAGCAAGCTTCTGGACTATGAAATATTCTGTTGAATCCAATAAGAACCAATGTCCTAGACAATAAATCCTACATCCATTTCTTCCATTTCATCGTCATCATCAATACCAACCATATGCAGAACATCCGTCTCATTCCCCTCCTTTCTATCGTCATCATTCTCTGCATCATGACATTCTTCTAGCACCTGATTCAAATCACGGTCATCTTCATCCTCTTCCTCCTCAAATTCAACCGCAACTCCGTTGTAATCATCAATGGATTCCCCTGCTGTTCCCACTATCTCTACCCCATCCTCACCACGAGCTTCCTGGAAATCGGTTATCAGTTTATAGATCAAAACGAGCTAGGAAAAATGTTGCACAGTTATTGTATTAAGAAGCTTTTCAATCTCCTTCTTCTTATCTTGGTCTTTTATTTTTTCATTCTTCAAAACAACTAATACTTCATATCCAACCTATCTTAATATATTATGTGGTTTATCCCCAAACCGATGTTGTATCATACTGAGAAGGGCCTCATAAGCAGATCTAGTCTCCTTAGTTCTGGGCATATAATCCCCATTGTCCATAATCGATAAAGTGAATCAACACGCCCTTTGGGTCTAGGTCTAGAATTTGTAGTTAGAACTAAACTGGAATTCGCTATGTATCCATAATGTTTAAAGAGGGCATGAGCCTCGGCTCCTCCCCCAAATGTGCCATTTCCCTGCAAATTTGTAATTGCAATTGCAGATAAAAACAAGAAGACAAAACTCTGAAATCGTCCCTTCCATACCCCCAAAATCCGTGCGCCCAAAATACACCTGGCGTTGGGGTCTTTATTCTTTTGTCCCTGAAGGGTTGTTTTTTCCATGAAGGGTTGCTTTATTTTTCCCATAAATCGTAATTTTGAACAAATTAAAGTCTGAAAACCAAATGGCCAAAACAATATGGGTCGTAGATCTAGTATGCATGGATGACTAAGATTGAGGCAACAAAATAGAATGCAGGAGTGATAAGGTCCAAAATTTCATGATTTCTGATTTGCGGGTACTGAATTTCAGAAGACGAAAATGGGGAGATGGACATTCAACCCAAAATCATGTCAGACTTTCGCTCTTCGCAGTGGGGAACACAGAAATCAGACCTCAAAAATAAAAAATGGACATCATTACGAAAACTCGAAATCTAATGAGTGGGGAGACCTCAAAAATTGAAACAGATTATGTATCAAAAATATCGACATTAAAACAAATCTAAACAGTGGATCTAGCGAAAAACAAATGGCTAAGATGAAGGTGTGAAAATAAAAACTTCCGAAACAAATTTGGGAAATTTTAGATTTACCGATTTCGGCTTCCACATTCCGCACTGCGGAAAGAAGAAGTCGGAAATAAATTTATTTAGACCAAAAACAAATCCAAGTTCTGCATCCCACTTTCCTCATTGCAGAAAATGGAAAGTGGATGAAAACAAAAATTGCGAAAATAAAAAATTGAAGTTTGGATTTCCACATTCGGGACTATGGAAAGTGGAAATCAAGAAATCAAAAAAAATAAAATATGAGACAAACATTTTTCTAATTTCCGCATTCCGCATTCCGGAAAGCGAAAGTCAGAAAAACATAATTTTTTATTACGAACTTGTAATTTTTGATTTCCATGTTTCGTACTGCAGAAATTCAAATTTCAATTTTTTTTCACAATTTTTGTTTGCATCCGCTTTCCATTTTCCACAGTGTTGAAAGCGGGATGTGGAACTTGGATATGTTTTTGGTCTAAATAAATTTATTTCTGACTTCCGCTTTCCACAGTGTGGAAAGCGGAAGCCGGAAACAGTAAATCTAAACTTTTCCAAATTTGTTTCGGAAGTTTTTATTTGCGCACCTTGATCTTATCCTTTTTTTTTCGCTAGATCCATTGTCCATATTTGTTTTTCCATTGAGCTTTTGGCTACATAGTCTGTTTCAATTTTTGAGGTCTCCCCACTCATTAGATTTCTAGTTTTCATAATGATGTCCATTTTTTAGTTTTATTATTATGTGTTTGATATACTTTGAAGGAGATTATATCTTAATGATTCTAACCACCCTTATTATATCCAGAACTATATATAGTATAAAGAGTGGTGTCGTACACACAATTGAACAATTTAAACACAGTTCTTTAAAAATGTCTTAAACTTATTTATGAAAATTGTGAAAGTGTTTCAACTATTTAGGCCAAACATTGTTAATTGAAAAATGGGAAAAATCCCAAATCTATCTCCCAACCATACGACCAATCTTAGCATCAAGTACCCACATATGGTTACAAACATGGATATGTTATTGTGTTTCAATTTATTTACATATTAAGGTAAATATAAATATAGCATCCTAACAAGGTCTATAGGTGTATATAGCTAATAGTACTACAACAACAAAAACCAATATGTTATAAAGTGATTTTAGTGTTGTTAACAAATATATATATATATATATATAGAGAGAGAGAGAGAGAGAGAGAGAGAGAGAGAGAGAGAGAGAGAAATAATGAAAAGACCATCATGGGATTTATTAAGCTCCTCTTCAAACACAAGATTATCATAAGATTTTCATAATGGCACTAGATGATGATGTGTGTGAGGATTTGACGGACTCATAGTTGAAACTCAACCGCCTGTCTTGTTATAATGGCATAGTAACAACCGTTCGAAGATACAGAGTGAGTGAATGTTGGTGAAGAACGACGATGTCTATAATTACTGTTCTTCTTTGGAAGTTTGTTCATGCAAAAGCAGGTCCAGCCATCGGGGTAAATATGTTGATTACAATAGGAATACATTGTGATGTCGGTAAGAGTAATATTTTCCTAAAAAAACACAGGACTACTATGGAAGCAGTGTCAAGAGTTCTCGACCCGTCGAATATCCCACCGAAGCCTTCGGATAAGGATGTGGAGTTAATTACCACGGTGCATAGTATCCATTGGTAGGAGCGGTTGGTTGGAATGAATGCTCGAACTCGTGGAGAGGAGATCAGAGGTCTATGTCATCACCATACTTGCTGCAAACTACTAATTCTAATGAAGGTGATGACGAGTCCAAACATGTGTTCCGCTGGCATGCCCAAGAGGAAGGATCCAGCCAAGGTAGAGGATGACTACAAACATCTGTAAACAGACAAGAATGACAAGCACATCAAGTATTACTTGAATGGTTTGATGTATTACTTGATACTGAGTTTTTATTTCTTGGTTGATTGAAAATATTTGTTGTACTAAAATACTATGGACCTTAGCAGAAATATAGCATACCATGGATGCCATTTCTGTGATATATATTCATTTTTTTATTATTTTGAAAGCATTTTCGCTTCGGATGCATAAATGTTGTTCTTGATAAATTTACATATAATCACAGTTCAATATTTTGTTTTGTTTATAAGGAAATATAACATATTCCATGGATAATAATTCTGTGGTGCATATTTTAAATCATTTTAATTTTGAAACCAGTTTCGCTTTGGATATATAAATCTTGTTCTTTATAAATGTATATGTAATGCCACTCTAGCATTGAGCCTCTTGAATGAAATAATCCAATGTGATAATATAATATTACAAAATTAATATAATGGAAATGGTATGTTTGTTTCAGTTATTTACAACATTAGCAATCAGCTTCTCGATTAAGCAGTGATATAATACTTTAACGACTATTTGGAAAATTAACCTCTATTTTCATATTAGAGTAACTGCACCAGATCTCGAATATCGAAAATCTTAAATTTCTCTTTATCTTTTCCTTGTGCTTCCGCTCTCC
Source organism: Pseudotsuga menziesii (assembly GCA_001517045.1). Taxonomy (NCBI): domain Eukaryota; kingdom Viridiplantae; phylum Streptophyta; class Pinopsida; order Pinales; family Pinaceae; genus Pseudotsuga; species Pseudotsuga menziesii. The sequence continues at coordinate 563,658 of LPNX011203324.1, forward strand.
GCTTTCCGGCTTTTGGACTTTTATTTCTCCTCGAGTTCCGAATTTTCTAATTTACGCATTATGCTCTTCTGGACCGAATCTCCGATATCGGAAATCTTAAGTTTATCTTTAGCCTTTCTTTTTGTTGTCGCTCTCTGCTTTCCGGATTCCGGACTTTGCTTCTCCCCGAGTTCTGAATTTTTCGATTTCTAGACTATGCTCATCCGCACAAATTTAATAAATATAAATTGAAAGGACTTAAGGCCTTCTACAATTCTGTTTGATCCAAGAGGTAAAAATATTGAGTCTTTCAGAAATTAACTTTTATACTCATCAACGATAGGTATATAGCAATACATTTTGATTCAATTTTTATACCCACCAACAACAAGTATATAGCAATAACTTTTGATTCAAAGTTTTTTCTCTCTATATTATTGATTATTTTCATAAAACTTTTCTTGCATTGAAAACAATGACAGGATTTTCTCCAGTTCATTTGATCGATGGTGCGAAAGAGCGGAGTATGGAACCCGGGAAAGTGAAGAATTGGAAGTTTCAAAAGTTCGTAAGCTGACTTCTGCATCCCGAACTGAAAATCTGAAATCAGAAAAGCGTGAAAGTGTGGAAACGCTTTTTCGTAAGTTGAGGAGCCGACTTCTGCAATACAAACTGGAAATCGAAAATCGGGAAGGTTTGATACTGCAGAAGACCTATTTCTCATTGAGATATATTCATTTTTATTTTACCCATCCATTCAACCTGTATTTAAATGTTCAAACTTCACAAGAAAGTAAATTCAACTCATTCTAAATCTTGAAAAAATGGGTAGTTTAAAATGTTTTAGAAAAATTATATTGTATTCAAAATCATTAAAAAAATTCAAAGAAGGGATAGTTATGGTGTATGATAAAGTAAATAAGTAATAGTGTTTAATAACAAATGGATAGGAATATATTTAAAATCAGAAATAAATGCATGAAAAAGAAGAAAAAATGATTACAATTAAGAATGAAGAAAATATTGCAAACAAACTTATGAATTAAACATACTTATTCATTATTCCCAACTTCCACTTTTTGCATTCCGTAATGCGGAAATCGGGAAATAAGATCAAAAATATATGAGACAAAGAATTTTACGAGTTATGCATTTCGCACAGTAGAAAGCGGAAGTTGGAAACACAAAAAGTTTTATTACGAACTTGTAACTTCTGATTTTCGTGTTCCGCACTGCGAAAAGAGGAAGTTGAGAATCATGAATAAGTATGTTTAATCCGTAACTTTGTTTGCAATAATTTTTTCATTCCTAATTTTATTCATTTCTTCTTCTTCATTATATCATTTAATATTTAAACATATTTTGTATTCCCGATTTTCATATTTTTTATTAAAATCTTGTTTAAAAATTGAAATAATTACATTTTCAGCAACAGTTTCTACAAAATTCCAGAAATCGAAAACCGGAAAAGCATGAAAGTGCAAGAACCCTGTTTCGTAAATCGAGGAGCCTACTTCCACAATACGAACCGAAAATAGGAAATGGATAAGTTCTGAGAGTGCAGAAGACTTGTTTCTCATTGAGATATACTCATTTTTATTTTACCCATCCATTCAACCTTTACTTAAATGTTCATACTTCACAAGAAAGTAAATTCAACTCATTCTAAATCTTGAAAAAATGGATAATTTAAAATGTTTTAGAAAAATTATATTGTATTCAAAATCATTTAAAAATTTCAAATAAGGGAGTGATAAGGTCCAAAATTTCATGTTTTCTAATTTGCGGGTTCTGAACTTCGGAGGACAAACATTCAACCCAAAAGCATGTGAGACTTCTGCTTTTCATAGTGTGGAAAAGGGAAATCGAAAATTCCAAGTTCGTAATAAAAGTTTTTTTTTCTACTTCTGCTTTCCACACAATGGAATGCAAAAATCAGAAAATTTGTTGTCTGATATTTAATTTTTATTATTTCCCAATTTTCGGTTTCTGTAGTGCGGAATGCGGAAATCGGAACTTTGATTTTTATTTTGGAAATTTGTGTTTGTATCCGCTTACTGTTTTCCGCAGTGTGGAAAATAGGATGCGAAACTTCGAAATGTTTTTGGTCTAAATCAATTTCTATCTGACTTCCATAATTTTTTTGTATGAAATCATATAAAAAATAGATACTCTGAGAACATTATTTAATTGGAAAAATGAGTTTTCTTAGTTTGATGGAGTTTGGTTTGTATTTTTACTACTATTCTTGTTAGACATTTATAAATAGTAGTCTCCCCACTCATTAGAATTCGAGTTTTCATAATGATGTCCATTTTTTATTTATATTATTATGTATTTGATATGCTTCGAAGGAGATTATATCTTATTGATTCTAACCACCCTTATTATATTCAGAACTATATATAGTATAAAGAGTGGTGTCCTACACTCAATTAAAAAAATTTAAACACGGTTCTTTAAAAAGGTCTTAAACTTATTTATGGATATGGTGAAAGTGTTCAAACTGTTTAGGCCAAACATTTTTAAATGAAAAATTACAAATGTACTTCAAAAAATATTTTAAAAAAATTACCGACTTGCTCGATTCTAATCCATCCATTCACGTCAATTGACATATTGGCATATTTCCTAGTGAAAAAGTATGTAATGTATTACATAAAGATGTTAAGACAAAATTTAGGACCAAAATCTTTAATCTAGAGACCAACTGCATTATTCATCATCATAAACAGGATCCAAACTATCGATTGATGATATACAGACCTCATGATTTGGGATTTTTCTTTTTAAATTAATACGAATATAAATGATGTAAGGATTTAGAGTTATTTGAATTTGAACGAATTGGAAGCAGTGGAAGATGACAAACTCCAAATCCAATCGTCATCATTTGCAAAGTCAATCAATAAATATAAGCCAAAAAAAATTATAATTCTTGCCAGAAGAATTCAATAAAATATATAAAAAAATTTAAATTAGGTCCTTTTATTTCCATCGATAGCCAAAAAACTGACATTTACAGAAAAAACCAAGCCCTCCCATTTTTGGGAAAACAGGCTCGCAGATCAGACTGGTAGTATCCCTCGAAAGGAAACAAGACTGAACCAGAATGATTGGGAGTTCTTCATAGGTCTCATAAAATATTCTTCCATGAAAGCATAAAAAGTAACCATTAACAGTAGCAGTTTTTAAAACAGAGAAAGAGTAAAACAAAGAATGAAAGAATAACATGGTCAATCAAACAATTGTTCATGAGGCTCGAGCTTCATGCCCAGTCTCTTAGCAAACTCATCCTGATTGTCCAAAATCCTGTGTAGGATGAGCATGATTTTGTCCTACTAAAGAATAATTTCTCCATGGTGCTCATATTTTTCCACTAAATATTTCCCTATGATAAACTTTTGTGACCATTGCAGCTCCAGGGATTTCTGATATAGAGAGGGCCTTCCTCTGAGGGTGCCAGGATCGAGGATTAAATCCTTAAATTCATTTTTTGTCTCCTTAGGTCGCAAGCAAATGCCTTCCAACTCCACCTCTCTCTCTGCATTCTAGATGTTGGCTTGGACTAACTCAGGAATCTTTCATTTATAATGTTTTCCCTTTTCCACAATCATTTAATGGAAACGAAGGGACAGACTCATAGGATTTCACCTGTCAATCCCTGGAGGGGATGAAACAAAGTGGGAGTTATTACGACGAGGCATGATAACATGCGAGATGATTATCAACAAGAGCCTAGAAAAGGCAGCTTAATCAAGAATATGATCGTTAATGTTGTACATAAATAGCATAAAACATAACATTTTCATTATATTAACTTTGTAATATTATGATATCAAATTGGATTATTTCATTTAAGAAGCTCAATAATAATTCCAAATGTCAAGTCCACGCACCATGAGATAACTTGAGGCTGATGACAAGTGAGGATGACGGTCACTTCCACGATTAATATGATGACGTTATAGCAGAAAGGGGTGGCGTAGTTTGAATATTCACATAAGGAATCAGATAAAGAGGCCATGTGATTTTTCATGTTGTCATAATGCCACTCGATGATGATGTGTGTGAGGATTTATTGGAATCATAGTTGAAACTCAACCGCCCGACTGGTTATAATGGAATAGTGAAAAAGTACAGGGAAATTGATCCATGTGCAAAAGTGTCTAGATGTTCTCTGGCCTCTGGAGTCTCGAGGGAAATACATGATATTTCAGTATGTTAAAGCGACCTTTCGCTTCCTCCAAGAGATGAGGGAATCATACACAAATCACATTAATCCCAAGATATATAGACTACATCGTGAGAATCCCGAACTCATAATAAAGTTTCTTAAGACTTAGTCAATAAATAGGGCCTCTTACTGAGGAAAATATCATTTGGACCTCAATTTTGGTTTTTTATGTGCATAAAATCTCGACCCATGAGCGTCATTATTATTCCTCATGGTTGCCGAAGAAATAATTGCCAACATGGTGATATCAAAGGAAGGAGTGGGAGGAGTTGGGAAGATAAGTTTGGATTCTACTGCCGATGCAGGGGCTTCATAGCTCCCCCATCCGTCCTATAGTTCTTGGAGTGACATGGGATTGGTGGATGAGCACATGTCAATTATGATCCAGAGAAACAACTAAGTGGACTGCAACCAACTGCAGATATAAGAAAATATGCAAAAGCTATTTGCACCTAAACAAATAATTTAATGTTGCTACACTATTGGGTATTATCCAACATTTTGACTTGTAACTGGCGCTTCAGAGTTTGGAATATGAATGAATGAAAAATTTCACATTTATTCATTTCATCTCTTGTTTGCTACCTTGCCTGTATTATGAAAATATTGATGATTGAGGCGGTATTTTTTTTGTTTTTAGCTTGTCCACCATTCTCATTGTGTATAAAACACTCATGCATAATTTTTTTACAATGAAAAATCAGTTCCTTCATATTCAATAATGAATCAAAGAGAACTCTATTAATATATTAATGTTTTAGTTTTTAGCAAACTATGGAAACTATGAGTTGAAAAAAACGAATCCACACATTCGAGATTGCGAAAAGCGGAAGCGCTACACAAGCTCTACTTACATAGACCTGTTATTATATTTTCTTAATACTGTTTTTATAAATTATTTTAAAGACTTTTTAAACTTGTTTTTCTAGCTACACAAGCTCTACTTACATAGACCTCTTATTATATTTTCTTAATACTATTTTTATAAATTATTTTAAAGACATTTTTAACTTGTTTTTCTAGTTGAATCAAATTCATTTTCTAAAAATAAAAATAAATAAATTATTATGCAAAAAAAATGAATAACATAAAAATTACATAATTGTAAATTTCAAAATTTTTATATTGTTGAACATTTAAATCTGTCAAATTCTCCTAAATGTAAATTTCAAAAGTTTAATATTGTTGAAAATTTAAATTCGTCAAATTATCATGGACAAAGTTTCTTATATTTGACTTAAAAATGTATCGAGGTTTCGCATTCCGCATTCCGTACTTCAGAAAGCGGAAAGAGGAAGAAAAAAAGTTTGTGAAGAAAAACATCAAAGTTCCTATTTCCGCATTCTGCAGTGCAGAAACCGGAAGTCGAAAAAATTAAAAAATTAAAAAAAGGGACAAAAATTTCTCCGGGAAGTTGGGAGGTCGGGAGGTTGAAATTCAAAAAGTGAAATTATATCTTAAAGTTGTAAGAAAAGTAATATTTCCAATTATATTTTCCAGAAAGTGGAAGTCGGGAAGTCCAAAATCGGAAATTGGAAAACCGAAGAAGCAAATGAGCGTTCAATGGATTTCCGCATTCCGGTGTAAGAAAATGGAAGTCAGAAAGTTAGAATTTCCAAAGCGAAAAAGTGAAGGCAGAAGTTGAGAATAGATTTCCCCGATGAGTTGAAAAAAATGGATCCGCCCATTCTGCACCGTGGAAAGCGGAATGCGAAATGTGGAAGCGATGCATAATCTCTACCTACATAGACCTCTTATTATACTTTCTTAATACCGTTTTTTATAATTTATTTTAAAGACTTGTTTAACTTATTTTTTTAGTTGAATCAACTTGGTTTTCTTAAAAAAAATTAAATAAATTATTATGGAAAAAAAAATGAATAATATAAAAATTACATAATTGTAAATATGTCAAAATTTTTATATTGTTGAACATTTAAATCCGCCAAATTTTTCTAAATGTAAATTTCAAAATTTTTATATTGTTGAAAATTTAAATTCGTCAAATTATCATGGACAAATTTTTTTATATTTGACCTAAAAACATATCGAAGTTCTGCATTCTGCAATCCGCAAGTCGAAAAAATGAAAAAAAAAGAGACTAAGACTTTTCCAGCTTCCGCATTCCGTATGGCGAAAAGAGGAAGTCGAAAAGCACAAAAAGTTAGTTGTGAACATGTAACTTCTGATTTCTGCATTCCTCATAGCGGATTGCGAAAGTCGGCAAGAAAGAAATGAAAATTATGGAATCCTCATAGGTAGAAGGAGAAAACCGGGAATAGATTTCCTCGATGAGTTGAAAAAAATGGATCCCCGCATTCCGCAATGCGAAAAGCGGAATGTGGAATGCGGAATGTGGAAGCACTACAGAAGGTCTACTTAGATAGACCTCTTATTTAACTTGTTTTTTTAGTTGAATCAACTTCATTTTCTTAAAAAAACTTAAATAAATTATTATGCAAAAAAATGAATAATATAAAAATCACATAATTGTAAATTTCAAAAGTTTTATATTAGTGAACGTTTAAATGCGCCAAATTTCCCTAAATGTAAATTTCAAAAGTTTTATATTATTGAAAATTTAAATTCATCAAATTATCATGGGCAAAGTTTCTTATATTTGACCTAAAAACATATCGAAGTTCTGCATTCCGCATTCAACAAGTCGGAAAAATGAAAAAAAAATGTCGAAGACTTTTCCAGCTTCCGCATTTCGCACGACGGAAAGCACAGAAAGTTAATTGTGAACATGTAACTTCCGATTTTCACATTCCGCATAGTAGAAAACGGAAGTCGACAAGAAATAAATGAAAATTCTAGAATGCGGAATTCGTCAAATTATGATGGACAATGTTTCTTATATTTGACCTAAAAACATATAGAAGCTCTGCATTCCACATTCTGTACTTCGGAAAGCGGAAAGCGTAAGAAGAAAATTTTGTGAAGAAAAACATCAAAGTTCCTATTTCCCCATCCCGTAGTGTGTAAACCGGAAGTCGAAAAAATGAGAAAAAGGGACAAAAACTTCTCGCAGAATGCGGAAGGCGGAAGCGCCCATTGTTATAGTGGCCTTGCAGCTTTAGAACGAGTTCCTTAACTAAAACAAGTGCATCATAAAAACTGATACCTATCATTTTATTGGCATAACATGAGTACTATACCATTATGAGGCCACATAACCAATACAAGTCACAGTCAATTAAAATAGAGCAAGGGTGTTTCACCATCTCATAAGAAACATTTTCATTTATCCAAAAAACTTATACCTATCATTTTATTGATATAGCATGAATATTACACCATTATGAAGCCACACAACTAATACAAGTCACAATCATTTTGCAATAGAGCAAGAGTTACAGTAGCAGGAGTTACAGTCAATTAAAACAGACCAAGGGTGTTTCACGATCTCATAAGTAGACTGAATGAATATTCAAAACATTTGAGCAGACTGAAGGAATACCTGTAAATTTAACAAAGTGCGAAAACCTTTGTTGGAAACTCTCTAGTGTAAATAAAGCACAACAAAATCAATATAAGAAAAGGAAAACAGTAAGAAATAGTGATTTCTTGAATGCCTATTTATATGTGCAAAGAAAAGGCAATGCAACAACAAATGCGGTAAATCGAGTATTGTAACAAGATCTTGGAGATTGTCATAAGGTGAGAAAAAATGAAGATATAGGCCCATCTCTGAATAAAATGACAAGCTCTCATGCATTAATCGAGCAATAATGCATTAATGAAGATTTGATGTGGATGAAGGGACATGGGAAAAGTGTATTCCATTGACTGAAGCAGCAGTGAAACGAAACCACGACCAAATTGACCGCACAAACTATGAGCCTAAAGCCACAAAAGCCCTCGAGAAAATATTAGCCTAAACCCACGAAAATTGCTCGACTTAAACTTTCACAAAATCCTGGGCGTAAAATCTTGGCAAGGGCTATTCTGAATTGAGAGAAATGAACTGCAGTAAAGGACAGTAAAATCATGTACAAAAAAATTTCTAGGACCGGTCGTTTAGTGAAAGGACGCAAGCCACCTGTCAGAAAAAAAACGCTAAACAACAAGTGGGAAGAAGGATCTGCAACTGGCAATCAATGCATCAAGTTGATCAATCCATTCACGCGCATCAGCGACTGTAACACGGAGGACACCTGTGGTCTGTGGGACAAAAGTTCCAAAATCAAGATTACAGAATCGGGGACCCAACTGAAGTGCACTAAAAAAACAAAATTGATCAGCATACGTGCATGAAAAAAAATGTAAGGACAATCAATCCATCATGCGCAGCAGAAGGCGTAACAGGCGGCCATTTGGTCAGCATGGGAATGATTTCCTTTGAATAGACATGTTTAACAGGGAAACCGAGACAGAACACTTGTCTAGTCTCCATTCGCTAATCCGTTGTGACACGTGTCGAAATGTTAGTGGCCAAGAAAATGATGAATCTTTTGAAATTGTTTCTCCATTATAAAACACCTTCGGCGTAAATATATTTATCGTCAAAGTATATTAGAATCTAATATTATAAAGTGAATTTTAAAGCAACTTTGGATTCTTATTCAAAGCTGCTAACACTTTTTCACTTTGGAAATGCAAATCCTTGGAATCGCCCATTGACCCAAACAAGTATGAGCGTACAACCCAATGAGGAGTGATATTGAATAAAAATAATGGAGTGTACATTTCATTAAAAATAAGATATTGATAGTGAAATAAAAATAATGGAGTGTACAATTCATTAAAAATAAGATATTGACAGTGAAATAAAAATAATGCAGTGTACAATTTATTAAATAAAAAAGAAGATATTGATACCAACCTAATGGATGGTTGAAAATGTCTAATGAATAGAGGATTGAGCGTATGAATTTTTCAAATTAATTAAATGGAAGAATATATTAAGTTTTAAAGAAAATTAATGAAATAATTGTATAAAAAGAGTGAGGTGTTTTATAGTTTAGTATGGGAGAGATGTTTTCACTTAATGTACAGCTATATTACCAAAACTAAAAATTAATTAAATTTTTTTTATGTCGACTCATAAAATAATAAATTAAAACCAAATGAAAAGTAATTAAAAAAAATTATGTCCCCTCATAAAATAAAATAAACAATAAAACTACCATAGATCTATCTTAAACCTGGATCTATAAGCACCAAGAGGGATCAAATATTTAGAAGTGCGAGTTTTTGGATGTGCAAAAAGTTTTAAAAAAAATTACACCTTTAGAAATTGTATTTGTCTTGGTGCTTGATAGATATGGATTTAAGATAGACCTATATTGGTTATAAAATATGCAAATAAGTAACTAAATATTAGTTTATATTGTAAAATAAATTTAAATATAAGTTGAATATTAAAATATTAATATATTTAATTATATTATTTATATCTAGGTGTTGATAAATGCTAATAAAAATAGATTAAAAATTAATTAAACTTCCTTTGATCTTTACATAATTAAATTTTGTTGAAAATAATGAAAGTTTAGATGTGTGTAAATATTGATAAAAAAATTCAAATAGACAAAGTAAAGGTTAAGTTATGGTTTATATTATAAAATATGTTTGAAATAGAACTTTTAAAATAATAATATATTCGATTATATTATTGATATAAATATATTGTTGATCAATATCTATGTTCAAGTAGATTGATGATTAAGATTGTCCCATTGTACGTGATAATAATAAACAAAGTAATGGTTAAGTTATGGTTTATATTGTAAGGTTTATTGGATAGTTTTGGTGATTGGGAGAAATGATCGTTACTCTCTCCATCCAGGTTCAATTACAACTAGAATGTGTATAGATGTTGATAAAAAAATTTAGGCACCTTTCTCTATCAGTTAAGAACATGTGTTTCCTCCTAAAAGACAATAAGTTCAAATCTATAAGGGGGTAGGGTATATACACCTGTATAGACTTTAGACTTTAATAGCTACACAGAGGGGTCCCTTGTCCCACAAACAAGGGAGTCTCATACACCAAAATGGGGTATATGACTTGGCTATATTATTATTATTGTTATTGTTATTGTTATCATTATCATTATCATTATCATTATCATCTAAACTAATTTAAATGCTTATTTGTATTTAAAATAAATACACATATATTTGTTAAAATAAATTCATGATGAAAAAGACATATTACTTTCATGTAAAAGTAAGAAAGACCTAAACACTTATTTAATCCAGAGTATATCAGATATTTACACAACCAATTGAATGTTTCTTTTAATTTGAAGTGTTGCAATAACATAGAAATATAAAGTTTATACACAACTAAGATAAGCAAGTAGTTTAGTTTATTCCACACTAAGGAGGCTTGAGTTTCAAAATGCCACCACTATGCTTATGTTAGTAGAAAATATCAAACGTGCGAAGGCTACAATTGGATTAGAAAACCACTTTTCAACATGGTATTCGAGATGTCCACTTTTTCAATGTGTCATGTTCCTATAAGAGGATCAATATGTTAAAGCAGAGAAGGAAACACTAATACAGAACAAAGAAATAAACACTAATATAGAACATGAAGTCTAAAATTATAATGGGAAAAGGCCCAAATCTATCTCCCAACCATACGACCAATCTTAGCATCAAGTACCCACATATGGTTACAAACATGGACATGTTATTGTGTTTCAATTTATTTACATATTAAGTTAAATATAAATATAGCATCCTAACAAGGTCTATAGGTGTATATAGATAATATTACTACAACAACAAAAACCAATATGTTATAAAGTGATTTTAGTGTTGTTAACAAAACAAAACAAAAAAATTCCGAAAGAAAAAAAGCAGATTTTTATTAATCAAAAACTACATACTAAATATAGTATGTAATATGTTCATGCTATATGCAAATTTACATATGTTCATACATCTATTATGATGTAGATGCTTCTCCCTTTCGGGATCTGAAAAAAATCAAGACTAGTCGCGATAGACTGATAAGTCTGTTGGCAGAAAATGCCCATGTAAGGCAGCTTCAGGACGAAACTATTTTCCATCCTCCGAATTGAATATAGACTGATAAAGAGTTGTGTCCGGCCTGTGCGTAAAGTCTATTGCATGGTTCTTGTGCAATATCAAAAAATACTTTGTATTTACGATTTAGTGTGGAAAAATTATAAAAGGCCTATGTGGATAATCCGAGGCCTCTGGGTCCTTTATCTCCACAATTTTCCATTCACCCCATTGCAAAGTCAGTCCTGCCTTTGAAATTTTGTCTGCATCCACATTTCGCTCCCTGTAAACATGTTTGAAAGAGATTGATTAAAAGAAAGAGAGAGATCTGGTTGTCTCTTCATATAAAGCATCTAGAGTAGCAACTATGCATTTCTAAGTCTTGTTTAGCCAATTAATGACCATCATTGAATCCCCAAAGACTTGTAGCTTTCTGCAGTTTCTTTCAATTGCAAAACAAAGGAACAGTTTCAAAGTCATAAGCTCTGCGTAGTTATTGGTTCCGGCTCCCAGCCCCGAGGAGATTTGGAAGTAGTGGTTTTTGTTGAGACATAAGAATGCTCCTCCCCCACATGTCAAGTTTTGGGAGGCTCCATCAAAAAAATCCCAAGGGGTGTTTCTATTCAATTGTTCAGGGACAATAATTCTTTGGGAGGGTGTGTTCCTTGCTTGAGGAAAGTAAGAAATTATATCTAATCCCCTCCTTGCTATTCTTCTAAAGAGCTGGCTTTTCTGAGGAATATGACCTTGTTTCTAGCCAACCATAGGCCCCAAATGTGGATAAGTGGGAGGGCTTTGAGCTGAGTTGTTTGGGGGGATGAGGACCAGTCCTTCCATGCCTCTTCCACTGTGCTACCTTTCCAAGTTAAATTTGATGAAGTGAAGGACTTGGAGTGCTCCCAAACCTGTTTGGAAAAAACACAGTGAAGAAAAAGATGATTTGAGTTTTCCTCATCGTCCTTGCATAGGATGCACCACCCAGGACCTCCTATCTGTATTTTCTGAAGTTGCTCCCATGTTGGGATTTTGTTTGCAAGAACACACAAAGTAAATATTTTTTCCTTTAGTGGGAATTTGATATTCCAAATCCCTTCCTGCCACCATTTTTTATTCTCTTGGAAGAGATGAGAACAGAGTTGTTGATAGCCAATCTTTGGGGTGTATTTTCCAAGTTTTGCTTTCTCCAAAATCAACTCGTCTACTCTGTTAGTAATCCGGATGTGAGAAGATTGCAAGGCTAGAGTGTACTGATCCCAAAGGTTTTCCCATTGCTCTGGAAGCTCCAGGTCTTAACTCTTCCTCCAGCCTTGATGCCAGATGTTGGTTGAGATGGGGTCTTCTATTTGATTTAAGTGGTAACACCCCTTCTGATGAATTAGTTGAATTAATGGTTGGGGAAGGATGTGATTTTGAGCGCTACTTGGCTAATGGTTCACCCCTATTCTGACTTTTGTGCCGTCCCCTACCTTCCAGACCAGACCTTCTGATATAAGTGAGAAATATCTGCATAAGGCTTTCCAGATGATGGATCCATTTGGAGGTTTCTTGGATCCCATATCCCTGATCCAATCTAAAATTGGGGTTGGGGAGATGTATTTGTGGATAATGACTTATGTCCACATACTCTGGGTTGAAATGAGCCTCCATCTGAATTTTTCGGCCAAAGATTTTGCAAAGAAAGAAGTGTTCTTTATGCCCCAGCCTCCCAATGCTTTTGGTCTTGAAAATTGATCCCATTTAACCCAGGGAAGAACCTTTTGATCTTTTTTCCTCGACCATAGAAAAGTTGAACATATTCTTGTGGATTTGTTCAAGATTGACTTAGGGATCCATGCCAATGACATCCAGTAGACTGGGATTGCTTCCAATAATGATTTGATCAGAACTAATCTACCATCTCTTGAGAGCCATCTATTGCACCAATTGTTGATTCTGGATTTCAGTTTGGCAAGCAACCAGTTCCAGTCCTCTTTTTTGTAGCAGTTTGGTTTAATTATGAATCCCAAATATTTTATTCTGTCATCCAGGGATAGTTGTTGATAAGGGAATAAAACCTAAAAATAACTCTGCATTTCCTCTTCCAAGTTTATTGTTGTAAAGGAGGATTTCTAAAAGTTTATTTGCATTCCTGTAGCTTTGCAAAAAATGGTTAGGATTTCTTAGAGCCTTTCTGCCTCTCTTTTTGATTCCTTGTAAAAAATGAGGATGTCATCCACAAATAGTAAATGTGTTATGCTCGTGTTTGTGGTAATTCTGAGACCTTCAAATAGCCCTCTTCTTTTTGCATCTAGAATGGCTCTACTTAACCCTTCTGCAACTAGTAGGAAGAGCAGAGGGGATAGTGTACAACCTTGTCTCAGACCCCTTTCAACATGGAAGAATGGGGAAGCTGCTCCATTTATGAGGACTACAAAGGAAGCAGTTGTAATGCATGTAAAATTCCATTTTATGAAGGGGTAGTTGAAGCCCAGATGGGTGAGTAGGAGCCTGAGATAGATCCAACTTACTCTGTCAAAGACCTTTGGGAGATCGATTTTTAGAATCACCCCCTTTTCTTTTTATTTTTTGGCACTATGGAGACCCTCTTGGGAAACCCCTATGGCTTCGTGGATTTTTCGATCCTCTAGAAATCCAAACTGTTCCTTGGAAATAACTTTTGAAAGGACCTTTCAAAATCTCTGTGCAATAATCTTTGTGACCACCTTGTAGGTTATGTTGCACAGGGAGATAAGCCTGTAGTCCTCCAAACTTTCAGGAGTGTCCTTTTTTGGAATTAGGTATAGGAAAGTTGAATTCAGTGGAAGATGGAGGACACCATTTTTTCTTGTTTCCTCTACCAGATGTAATAAGTCTGGACCTATGGAGTCATATCCAGCTAGGAAGAATTCTACTGTCCACCCATCAGGCCCTGGGCTTTTATCTTTTTGAAAGTTGTGAAGGATTGCTTTTACCTCCTCCTCTGAGACTTCTTCCATTATCTCCATGTTGTCTTCCTCACTGATGCTTTCAAGGAAATACTGAGAAATTCGAATTACTTCAGCTATTGTTGTTTGTTGGCCTTCTTTGAATATGTTTTCAAAGTATTTATTCCATGTTTCAGCTAGGTCTTCAAAGGTGTTTGATGTCTCATTGTTTTCATTCTTTAGCTCCCAGATCGTATTTTGTTGCTTCCTACCCTTTGCAAATGCCTGGAATTATTTTGTATTGTCATCTCCACATTCCATCCAGATCGCTCTGCTTTTTAATCTTAAGACCTCTTGTCTTTCCATTAGAAGTTTGGTTCTTGAAGCTTCTAGTGAATAGAGTTTATCTCTGTCATCATGGGAAAGGAAGCCTCCCCCTTCTTTGTTTTGGAGCTCCCTTTAACAATATATATATATNACAAATGTAGTAGTTAGGAAGTACAAAGTATTTGGTATGTATTGACATTTAAAATTTATAAGAAATTGTTAACATGGTTTGTTAGGTTGGTGAAAATAGGGTGATTCTAAAGACACCAATAGGGTTTAAGCCTCTTTAAGGACATCTTTGTGCTTGTGTTTGTGATTTTTTTGTGTTTATCCTTGTGAGTACAATATGGGGGAACTATAATTCTTAGGAAAATTTGGTAAGATAAATATCCTTTCTTGTGGCCTTTCCGCTAAATGATTTTGATTTGAATGTTGTACGTTGTCTACTCATATTTATAGTCTCTTATTTTGGGGAAGTCTAGATTTGCTAGATACTATAGTACAAGTCTCTAGTGCCACAAATTTGAGTTGTTCACACCCTGTCAACATTAACTAAGTCATTTTTCTTAGCATACATCATAATTTGCATTGCCATGTGCATTATTATTGTCTTATTATCACATGAAACATGTTAAATGAAAGCATATTTCACTTATTTGCATCATGAATGTCTCTTACTTATCAAATTCTGCATTGTAATTTTGTTGTGTGCATCATAGTATGACAAAAAGACAAATGATTGTGTCATGTGTGCATCATTTTTGCATCATGACTATAAGGTGTTGTGTTGTTCTACATTACAAACCCTAATACCTAACAAATACTTGAATAATAATAATATAAGTTATTTTTTTATCTAGTTATAGGGGAAATACATATAACTAGGTGTTAGGATGTATAGAGGACAACATGCCACTCAAAATTGTGTGTGTGTGTGTGTGTGTGGTATTTTTTTGTCTTTGAGGAAACAAACTACTATGTCTAGAAGCTTATCTAGCATTATTGTAAATAGAAGTTGAAATTACATGTGTTGATTTGTTAACTACCCAAATAGGCTATAAGTTAAGCTATCAGTGGACACTTGGAGAAACAAGTGCACCATGTAGTGTAACTATTGAGAGATGTTCCTCTTGGTATAAGTTCACTTCATTGGGAGTAGTTGGTGTTTCTCTTTCTCCCTTAGTCTAGTATGTTGCCTCTATATCTTCTTCATCAAATTATCTAACCTAGTAAGCATCCTTTGGTTCATGTGCATTATCCTCCTTTGGTATTAGTTATATTCCCTAGATGGAAAATATAATCTTGTCATTTTTGGTGTGCAGTTGATTAAACATTTTTATAATGATTGTATCTTGATTACCCCCTCCTTTAGGAATGTTCTCAATTCCATAGGAAACAAGTTCCTTTATATAACAATGAAGATCAATAATCTAGGTGTATGTAAACTCTCAATTCTTATAGAAACCAATAGCAAGTATGAGATGTCAAATTCCTTGATATACCTCCATAGATATTATGCCTCTCTTCTACCTAGCCTTATCTTCCATTTCCTCTACCTCCTTATGAACAACTGCAAAGCTCTTGGATTGGTAGGCTATAACTATGGATACTATATCCCTAGTCTTCCTCTTTCATAGAAGAGGTCATATTTTTGCATGAGATCCTCCTTTGGGTGGTGTTCCCCTCCTTTGTCCCCTCTAAACCAACCAAGAAGCATCAATTTCCATTCCAATGGATAGAACTCAACCTACCATAAAGGAAGTATTAGAAAACCATCAATGCTCCACATTGAATAGACCTCCAAAACTGTCCAACAATATAGCAAATTGTCCAAGCACATTCTTTCATACTTTAAGCCCCATCACCTCATTTGACCTTCCATCATGGTAAATGGTTATAATCATGGGAGACCTCATGCAATGAAGATTCCAATACCCTTCCCTTGTGTTGAATACCATCTTAAACCTTTGTATTACCTAATATTGCAATGATGATACCCCTCTAATGTATGTTTATAGCTTCAATGCATGGTGTACAATCTCCTATTTTAGCTTTCTAAGATACTACAAAAGTGTTTACAACATGTTTGGGGGTGTTTCATGTGATGTGAGGTGCATGGTATATTGATGACCCTTGGATGTGCCATGATGGACATATACATGCGAGGTGGTGTTATAGCATGATTTTCCACACCGTATGCATCATGCCTTGATGGCATACCTTGTCCCTCTGCAAACTCACTATAACTCCCTTGCTCAGTATATCCCTGATGCTTCCATGAAACCATAAAAAACTCATTTGTATGGATACATGCAGGTGAACAATTATGAAACTCACGTGTACGTGACCTACTCCATTATGACCTGCCTGTATTAAGTTTTGTGCTTAAAAATATAATATTTTTGAGTTTCTCATGCCAATTCATGGGGGTTATAATCCTTGACCTTCCATATGCTGAGAAACACCCCGATTTGACCCTCCATTTCCCATTTGAGGGATATATATTGAGCCATTATGAAGCAATGGAGGAGGAGGAAATTTGAGAGCAAAGAAACTATAGAAAAAAATTTCCACATTGCCATTATCTTAAGTCTGTATCCCTTTATCCTTCATAGTATGAACTCCTTTATGTTCATCTCCCAATATCTTCTTATCTTGTGAAGGAGGAACCCAATTACTCTTTCTTCTCGTGAGCTTTCCTTGTATGGAGGATTGAAGTGATGGAGGATTAGGTGGAGGAACTTATTTTCTCAGTTTCGACAAGTTTCCGATAGAGGTCATCACTATGTATCTCCATTGTTTACATTAATAGAAATATTCTCTTCTCGTCCAAATTCATGTGTAAATGTTTATTTCAATTTCCATGGGTATATTTTCTTTATACGTGTTATTGGATTATGCTAGTTTATATGCTAACATTTCATATATCTTTTATATGATTGGACATATTTGTTGTTGAGGACAACTTGTAGGTGGTAAGCATCTGATCGTGAGCTCAATGGTGGTCGTCTTCGAACATCCAGTTGAGGTACGGACTCTATCCTGTAGTTGTTAGCATTTATCATTTATCTAGCATATTTGAGAATTGAATTGATTTCTTGTGTCACTATGTGTATTTTGTTCTACCCCAAGCCATCGAAATATTTTCTTCGTAACAAAATTGGTGAGTCTTTTCGGGAAGTGTCATTTTTGTTAGGGTGTTTTGGGTGCATTTTTGCTTGAATTGATTTCTATTTCTTTGAGTCTCTATGTTGCTTTTATTTATACAATCATTATTTGGCAGTTTCCTTGAGTGATTTGGATTTAACCTTACTTTTTTCCCCTTTTGCTTTATACACGCAGGTGAATAATATTGATAGTCATGTGTACACATGGGTTGTCTGTGTACAAGTCGTGTGCACACTGATTCTCTAAATATTCATGTACATTTCAATGTGTTTCTCATATCTTGGTTGGAATGATTGATAGGTGAATGGTGAGTGTAGTTGAGTCTTCTAGGATCCTTATATGGTCTGTTGACTGCTTTTACAGTGGCGGGAAACTCCCTTTTTATTAAATTATTAGGAAAGTTGTTCTTGTCATTTTTTCCACATTTTGTTTTGTTTTTAGTGCATGAGTCATGGCTTCTTAGTGTCTTGCTTAGCGTGTTTCTTTATACTTGTTTCAAGGGATGGGATTTCAGTGATTCCATTTTTCATTTTCATTCATTTATCTTGAAAATACAAAAATATTTTCATCATTGCATGTCCATTTTCATTCTTGCATTTTTCACTAAAAGAGCACTTGGATTAGTCTTTGTGGCTGGAATAGTATTAGTCTAGGCTTCATATTGGAAAGGTTGAATTGGCATTTATAAAGAGATAGACCCTTTTTATGTGTTCCATTTAGTGGCATACCATCTTTTCATTTGGAAAACAAGTCTTTCACTTAGCAATGTTTTCAAGTGTGCTTCTTTATTTTTCTTGTTGAGTCATAACATCACTAGTTGCATGAGCATATCCTCTTGATTAAGCACAACCCATAAAATTAATGCTTAGTTTAAAATTGATTAGAAATATTTCATTTTATAGGGTGCAAAAAACAAGCTTAGGTTTTAGAGTCTTGGAATATGATTGTGTGAGTAAACTTCTATAAGACTATAAAACATAAACAATTAGGTGTATGTCCAGGGAGAGGATAAATCCTTGATATAATTGGTGTTCTGAGGAATCTCCTCTTAAACGGGAGTCAATTATGAGGCAACGCGCATGTTGGTTGTGTAGATAGCCATCCAATACCTTCAGTGAGCGTCGATGATATTTCTAGGATTCTATTCGTATTTGGGGGAACTTGAGGTACCTTTGGTGCTTTCAAGCTTGAAACTTAGTTACCATTCCCATACAATGGATCCCGCTTGTGACTTTCTATCTGATCATTGATTATATTGAGGTGGCCATAGTTGTTTTTCCTAGGTGTTGCAAGGGATACTTGTAGGGTTTATTCTATGAGTTCCTTGGTCAGGTAGTGGTCAGACAGAACATTCGCTTTACATGTTGAATATAAGGGCCTCTATAACTGGTCATGCACCTCATGTTGTAGTGTATGGAAGTCTTAGGCCTCTCCAAAGTGAGACATAGCTGCTATATATCAGGAGATCATCTATCCTTATTCCTTACTTGTGTGCATTTATCCTATCTTATTTAGGGGTGTGCTTTGTGCTCGTTAGCTAACTTTAGGTATCATTATTATTTGAGTCTTTGTATTTGGAGTTACCATGGATAGAGTTTTGGCTCTCCGTCGTTCTTGTTTCTTAGCAGGATTTCCACCTTTTAACCCTTTGCATCCTCTTTACAAGAGGCATAGACATAATACCGATGGTTTTTCTCATAGAGAGTTCATAAGAATTTTGACCATGATCACTACTTCTAATACATAGGAGTTCCCTCTAACGCCTTTGTTGACCTTGGGGATGGGAGTCCCTCAGACTCGCTTTTAGGATAATTCTTGGGTCCCTGAACCCTTGTGTTTACTACTTCTCATTCCACTAGTTCATCTGGACATGTTGGAACGAACCCTTTTGATTTCCCTTAATGGTCACTAGATCATATGTCCACTTCCTCTTTGGGATTTTTGGGCACAGATGCTCAGTTTGTTCTCTTTTTCTCTAACCCTTTTACATTTGGCATGCCAAACATTTCATTGAATATCTCATCCTCCATAACAGTGTGTAGTGGTTACCCTAGTATTCGGATTGGGGGCACGCTAATCCCTTACACTACATATCATTTTGGGGGTGGTCATATCCGCCCTTCTATTCCTTATGTTGAAGGGTGGCCTCCCCCTTCATCATCCCCTCATATTAGTGTTAATCCTTTTATGGGTGGAGGTGGTCACATTGTAGTTGGGTCCACATCTTATATTCCATCCTTTTTCCCATCATCTAGTGGACCGGTCCCTACAAATGCATTCCTTATGGATAACCATCCTATGAGTTTGGGTGTTTCTTTGGGAGGAAATGTGTTTTTAGGTATGGATCCCCCCTCATCAGAAGTTCCTTTATCTTCCATTATTCTGAAAATAGATGTCCAAGATTACATGGCATCCTCACATATGCGTCACATCAAGCTCCATCACCCGATCATGTCACAATCATGTGTGTATAAATGACATACACAACATGTGATGTGTGATGAACTGCAATCAACAGTACATACCCAAAAGGGTCACCTACGCCTCTCTTATATACCAAGAGGTTTGGATTACAATACATCCCATAACACATGTGGGATAAATGAATTTTTACTTCTTTATATAGATAATGGTTACAAAGGCTATAATTACAATGATGCATGTGAGATAACTCTATTTTATAATATTAGAGTTATTTTATGCCTTTAAATGATATTTTACCAATATACCATATAAGTCATCATTACATATTCTAACACTCCCCCTTAATGATGGTTGGGAGAAAGAATACAAATAAAAGGAAGGTGGAAAGACACCAACATCCCCCTTGATGACAACTTCCATAATGCTCCATACGATGCAAATAAAAAACACACTTTTTCGCATGGACATATTGAAGACAACATCCTCTTCTCATGAAACTGCATCTAAACCAAGTTGTATGATTAACGTTTGCTTAACACAATAGTGTATGGCCAATATAACAGAACATGTGGATGAAAAATCATCACAACCTGTAACTCAACTAATAGCTGAAAGAACTCTGCAATAGAACGTATGACGAAGATAAGAACCTTAGATCCATGCATCAAAACAGTATTCAGAGAACTCTTACTGAATATTACATTGCAAATACAAGACCTAAATGGTCTTTCCATCGAAACATGAGCCAAGCAGACAATATTCACAACACAACTGAAAGATGCATGAACAGTAGAATATGGATGTCCATCATACAACATTACTAGAATATTGTGATATAATATGATAAAATTCAACATTACATTCCTTCTTAACATCAACCATCTTTGTTGCAGTCAAGGATAAGTTGAAAAGGGGAACTTTTAAAATAATGTATTATGTAACTTTGGAAGATATTCTAGATGTATTGTGTTCCTCCTTCTGGATATGAGTTTGGTATTGTTAGATTCATTAAAGGATGCAATGTAAACCTCTGAATTTAAGTCGGGCCAATAGTACCCAACTGTCAATATAATAAATGTTATTTGTGGTGTCCAGTTGGATAAGTCAGCCCACTCAATTAGTGAATTAGGCCCCACCAAGTTAGGGGTAAAGTCATTAGAAGAATATAAATAGGAAGGCACTCCTCTTCATTTGTACTCACTCACTCAAGCATTTTTTGCAAGAGGGAGAAGAACCAGTGCACCAAAAAAAAATTAGAAGCAGTTGTCTAGGTTTTACACTGCTTTGGCTGAGATCTATACTGAGGAAGTTTTGTGAGGTTTTCTCCCTTGTGGTTTCCCCAAGGAAAATATTTGTTTTCTTATGTTCTTATGTTTTATGTGCATGTTTTTCTTTCACTGATCTTCTAGTGATAATTTGTTTTAATATATCATCTAAGAAAATTGATAAAACTTAACAAGGTATCACAACCACCCTAAAAGGAAGCACTGCACAACTAGGTTTTGTCATTCTGAACAAATACCTCAATGGATCAGCCAGGAAAGAGTGCTCCCTCAAATCGCTCTTGAAGAGTCATCTTTATGTGAAGACAAATCCAAAATCCAAGAAGTTTCAATTTTTGACCAGTTACTGTTGCCGGTACAAACTAGGGTTTTAGATTTTCTAAGACTCCATCATAAATCTCAATAAAAGCAAGTTACAGTCTACCTTACCTCAGGGAGGTGCATATTTTCCACCCCTCAACCCTATTATGGTTTTCAGTTGAAAAATTAGGGTTTCTACATCAAACCCTAGGTCAACCAGAATGAAGTTAGCCAGGAATTGTTTTCTTCAAGTAAGTATTATTCCTCCTTGTTCCATTTGAAGTTCTCATTATGTTTGAAGATGACTAAGAACACCAAGCTAGATGAAAATATTGAAGGTTCTGAAAACTTCAGAGCATAGAAGTATAGGATCATGCTCATCCTGCAAGAGAATGATCTAGACAAGTTTGTAAAGGAGGAAGTGAAAGAACCAGAAGAGGAGGAGGCTAAGTCCAAGCATAAGAAGGATATTATCATAGCCAAAAGGAACATAGCTAACTCCATCAAGGATAACTTGATTCCTCAAGTATCATCAAGGGAAACTCCAAAAGAAATGTTTGGTGCTCTTTTTAGTCTATTTGAAGGAAGAAACATCAACAGGAAAATGACTCTGAGGAATCACCTCAAAAGTGTAAGGACTAAAAAATTAGAGACCATGCAATCTTATTTTTCAGAAGAATCTCAAATCGAGTATCAGCTAGAAGCCATTGCTGATACAATAGAGGAAGAAAAAATTGTGATGACCACCTTAAATGGTCTTCCAAGAGATTGGGAAGATTTTATCTGAGGAATCTGTTTAAGAAGGAAACTAACTAAATTCAGGAAGCCATGGGAAGAATGTGTCCAAGAAGAAGAAATAAGTTCAGCCAGAGAAGTGAAGCTAAATGACAATGAATATCAAGCCTTGATAGATCATGCCAAAGGCAAGTAAAAAAGGAAGACTCATGATCATCCTCATAAGACTCAAGGGTTCAAAAGGCCCAACAAAAAATTCTCAAATTATGAGTGCTTCACTTGTCACAAGTTGGGACACACTGCCATCAACTGTCCCATGAAAGCAGAAAGAGTTTAAAAGATGAAAAGATTCCAAGCTCATGCTGCTGAAGATAGTGATCAATAAGTTGAAGAGGAAGAAAAGAAGGATGATGAATCCAGTGAATAATATGTACTAATATATGCTCTAATAGGATCATCCTCACCAGGAAATGACACCTGGTTAGTAGACAATGGTGCATCCAAGCACATGACATGTTACAAGGACTCACTATCATGCATTGTACAAAAGGAATCACCACACAAAGTAATGCTTGGAGATGATTCCTAATATCCCATCAAAGGAATGGGAGAATATCCTATAAGTTGGACTTTGGAAAGTCCATGAAAATTAAAGATGTCCTATATGTCCCTGGACTAAAGAAGAACCTCCTCTCTATTTCAACTTTAGACAAAAGAGGTTTCAGAGTTGCCTTCATAGATGGAAAAGTCCTCATGCGGTCAGAAGGAAAGATCATAGATGATGGAATAGAAATTGGAGTTAAAGAAGGAGGACTCTACAAACTGAAGGGACATGTAGATTCAACATTAGAAACCAGTACAATAAATCCATGTGAGCTTTGGCACAAAATTCTTTCTCATATTCATTACAAATATCTACCAATAGTAAGAAAGGTTGTGATTGGTCTACCAAAAATTCAGATAGAACATGAAGGAGTATGCAAATGATGTGCACAAGGAAAGAATACTAAGAATCCCTATCCAAAAAGTGACAGCAAAGAAAAAGGGATCCTAGATATTATCCATTCATATATATGTGGCCCAATGCAAACAACTTCATTAAGTGGGTATGTTTACTATTCTTCTTTTATTGATGACTACTCCCGCAAGACTTGGATATATTTTTTGAAAAAGAAGGATGAAGTGTTTGAAAGGTTTAAAGAATTTAAGGCCCTAGTAGAAAATCTCTCTGAAAGGAAAATAAAGATTTTGAGGTCAGATAATGGAGGAGAGTTCACATCAAATGAATTCAATGATTTCTGCAAGGAAGTTGGGATTAAGAGGGTGCTCACCATTCCCTATACTCCTCAACAAAATGGTGTGGAATAAAGAAATAATAGATATACCATGGAAGTGGTAAAAGCTATGATACATGATCAAGATCTACCAATGTACATGTGGGAAGAAGTAGCCAGAACAATGGTATATGTACATAATAGAATCTCCCATAGTGCTCTTGGTAAAAAAACTCCAGAAGAAATGTTTTCTGGGGAAAATCCTATGGTAAGTCACCTAAATGTATTTTTTTCCCCCATGTACATTCATATTCCCAAGGAGAAAAGAACAAATCTAGATCCTTCGGGAAAGAAGGGATTGTTTGTAGGATAGAGTGAATAGTCAAAAGCCTATTGAATCTATATACCAGGATACCGTCAGATTGAACTTAGCATAGATGTCACATTTGACGAAGATACAACTTTCTTAAATTCAAAGAAAGAAAAGGAAGATGAAGAGGAACATGAAACTCTCATATCTGCAAAAAATCCTAAACCAGTTAGGAATGAAGAAGAAAGTCAAATAATTGAGGATCATGATATGACTGAACCTCGGTTACCAGAATAATTACCCAGTGAAATGATTTCTCGAAAGATAAATCATTCTTGGGATCGTGATCTAATTGAAGAAGAAAAAAGGCATGGAGCCCCAGAAGGAACCATTAGAGAAAGGAAGAAACCAAAGTCATATCTCAGTTATATGGCTTTGATGAGTGATCTAGTTGATAAAGAACCAACATGTTTTGAAGAAGCAACAAAGCAGAATGAATGGGTTGGTGCAATGGTCGAGGAATACCAATCCTTAAAAAATAATGATGTGTGGGAAAACAATACCAAGACCAAAAGACAAGCCAGTGGTATCCTCAAAGTGGATCTTCAAAACAAAGCATTCTACAGATGGTAGTATAGAAAATTACAAGGAAAGATTCATAGCTAGAGGGTTCTCCCAAAAGGAAGGAATTGACTATGAAGAGACCTTTGATCCAGTATCTAGGTACACTTCAATTAGAATTGTCCCTACCTTAGCATCCAAAAGGAAGTGGAAGTTACACCAGATGGACATAAATACATCCTTTCTAAATAAATTGATAGAAGAAGAAGTTTATATTGAATAAGAAAGCATTTTATGGGATAAATCAAGCACCTAGAGCATTGTACGGAAGAATCAATGGATTCCTGATGAGTTTAGGCTTTACCAAGAGTAAGGCATATTCTAACCTCTACTATAAGCTTGAGGATGATGGGATTATGATACTTTGTGGATGACTTATTCTTGACAGGAGAAGATAGGCCCATCAAAAAATGTAAGAAGAAGCTTGCTACAAAATTTGAGATGAAATACCTTGCAATGATGCACTACTTTCTAGGTCTTGAAGTTTGGCAATGTCCAGATGATATTTTCCTGAACCAAGGAAGATATACAGTGGAGATTCTAAAGAGGTTTGGAATGTTAGATTGCAAGTCCATGACTACTCTGATGACAATAAATTTGAAGTTATTGAATTATGATACTTCGGAAACTGTAGATGCTACCTTGTACAGATAGATTATTGGTTCACTGATGTACTTAACCAATACAAGACCATATATACGTTTTGTTGTAAATACACTAAATCAGTACATGGTGAATCCAAAGCATATTCACCTGATAGGCGCAAAACATGTGATGAGGTATCTAAAGGGAACTTTAGATTATGGGCTCAGATATGCATCAGATGGTGATATCAGACTATATGGGTTCACAGACTCAGATTGGGTAGGAAGTGCTAAAGACAAAAAAAGCACCTCAGGATGTTGTTTTAGTTTGGGATTAGACATGATCTCATGGTTCAGTAGAAAGAAGAGCAGTATTACACTTAGCACAGCAGAAGTAGAATACATTGTTGCTTGTTCAACTTGTAGCGAAGAAGTATGGCTTCGAAATATGTTGGCATGTTTATTTAATGAAGAGATAGATGTTATTGATATCCTTTGTTATAATCAGAGTTGTATCAAGATGACAGAAAATCCAGTATTTCATGATAAGTCAAAACATATTGAAGTGAGATATCACTTCATTCAGGACATGGTTCACAAAGGAGCTGTAAAGCTCAAGTATATTCCTACAGAGGACCAAGTGGCATATTTGTTGACTAAGCCTCTGGCTTGTGTAAAGTTTGAATACTTTTGAGACAAGCTTGGTGTATTCTAAAAGGACCTCTCTCAAAAGATGGAGTGATGGTATATGGAAGAAGGATGCAGTGGTGAGTAGTTCAGTCTAGAGTAGGATAAGTCTGGCTAGGACTGTTTGGCCTGAGAGGGTTAGTCAGATGAGGCCTGTTGATCCTAGGGGGATTAGTATTTCTAGCTAGATCAGTTTAACCCAAGTGGGTTTCTAAGCCAGGACAAGGCTTGTTGGTCCCCATGAATATCCATATCATTAGAGGAATTTTGGGGTCTAAAATGGGCCTCCTAAGGAAAATAATAAAATAATAGTTAAAATAATAAAATAATAGTTAAAATAATAAAATAAT